>VURO01003814.1:29830-61107 GCA_015108175.1 Pelvicachromis taeniatus | reverse complement strand
TTGTTGCATAAAATCTTCTGATTTTCTTTCATTTTTTTGCTTCTTTCTTTCTAGCGGCTGTATTTTTGCATTTTCATATGTTAGCGTGTGTGTGTGTGTGTGTGTGTGCGTGTGTGTGTGCCTGTGTGCCTGTGTGCGTGTGTGTGTGTGTATCTGAGAAAAGAGAAAGTGGGTGGGAGAGAGAGTGAGAGAGAGATTAGTGACAGTCTGATAAAAGATGTCTCCAAAACCCTAATTAAAATTGAATACCCCTGCGAATGCAAAGCAACATGCAATCTGCAGGTATTTCATTTAGAGCAACTATCTCAGCGCAAAGCTGCTTTTTTATGTCTTTCTTCATTGCACACAAATAGCTATACCCAGTTCATTTTATTTTTCACACTTCCACATCTGTCGCCGTCTTTGTCAGACCACACAAGCTTGCCCTTCTGTCCCTCCCTTGATGTAAGACAACACTGATAAAACAAAATCAAGCTGAAGAACCAGCAGTTTGTCCCCCTTTTTTCCCCCTGAAAAGGCTTTCAAGGTTCAGCTCATTAAGATACTTAAAAAACAGAGAGCCCTCTAATGAAACTGTGAGCAGTGATATTTTGATAACGCAGGCAGGCTTATAAAAAGGATCCTCCTTGCCTTTATTTCTTAACAAATACCAACACTGATAATCCTTTAATATCTGTGGCTCATCTGTCTGTCAGCAGCAGTTTTTAGAAACTGATTGGAAACAAAGTTCCTTACTAAAGCAGAAAGCAAGTTTTACTTTACGGATCATATCTGGTCATGTCTCCAGTTCTGTCTTCCATGAAGAGTGTGTGCTCACAGTTCCTAAATCCTCATATTGTCTACTTGTTGCATCATTTAAACTGAGCATCTTCCTCTGTCCCTTTCTTTGTGAGTAAGTTTTGTGTGTAAAACAAGAAGACCTATTGCACTGTACAGCTGAAAACCGTCTTTGAGATATGACCTGTGTTGTGGCTGCAGTAGCACTTTCACTTCCTACTGTCTGGACTCAGACAGCCGGCCATGTGATCTCAGTTTAGAGGAATCCACACACACTTGCCAGTGTCATCAGCAACTGGTGGCATATGGTTCAGACTCTTCAGCTAGTTATTAGCTAGTTATTACTGTTATAATCCGCTAGCTATTTGATTATACTTACATTTTGTTTGTTTGCTTTGTTTTTTTTAACAGGACAGTTTTTTAAATTTTGGGTTTATTTGTATGTTTTCTCCAGGTTTTTGGGAAAGCAGCTTCACATATGAAACAATCCTAATGTTACAGGGGCGACGCAAAAGACGTCTAATCAAAAAGAGAGCTCAGTCTTAATAACTAGCTCAGTTAATGCGTTTAGAAACAATGCAAATAGAGGTAAAAAAAAAAAAAAAGTACAAATTTGGCTGAAAATGAAAATAAGGGAAATGAAAAATGTAAAGTTTAAAGAGTAGAGGAGAGGCTGACTGAATATTAACAGGGCAGGTTTTAGATGTTTTGTCATGAAAAAGTCTAAAAACTAGTGCAAAAACATACCAGCATCCAGGACCTTTGGCTTTCAAAAACCAGGAGTGCTTAAACATTGCTCAAAGCTCACACCTATAATCATTTTTACTTGGCTGCCTGCCCATAATGCAGAGGAAATTGCTCTGGCTTAATCCGCCGTTTAGTCACAAGGATATGGTCAATTTGGTACGCTGCCAAAGCCATACCCCTGAGTCATTTTACTGTATGTATTTTTTGTTATCCATTCCCAGAACAGCAGCTGAATCATACAGCACATAAATAATCCCCAGCACACAGTTGAAAGTGGTGAACAATAAATGTGTCTTCCACAAGTCTTTGTTTTCCCCTAACCCCACAGAGCAGGCTTTTTTAACCTCCTCATTTTCCACATAGACAGTTATTAACTTCTCAGATGATATCTTGTCATTGTTAACTATTGATTCCCGTCATCATTAGAGCGTCTAATAACGAGGATCTTGCCTTGACAATTTTCGTATATCTGCCAGGAGTGACAGTCCCGTGTGTTAAAGACATGTTTACTTCACTCCGGGATCAATAAATGCTGTGAGCCAGCATGAGACAGTATAGGCCCTTACCAGTGTTATCGATGCACAGTGTATCACATTATGAAATATACGTAGGTAGAAGCTGCCCACAAGATTAAGGAGTCCTCATAGATCAATGAAGAGTATGAGCATTAATATGTGCTGCTACTTCCATCCCCTGGACACCATAGGTTATTTTTGCTCTCAGGCTGAACACCAATGCACGTGCTTTTGCGTGAACTGGGAGAATTAGATTTGCTTACTGGTGTTACAAGCCAATATCTATCATTGAAAGGATTCTTTTCACACATGGCCAAAGGTCTCTCATTTTAGGCCCGGGCAGTGGCGCTACAACTCAGTTCTTATGTAAGATTTTAAACTTATTAAGATGGGAGAAAATCTACTTTTGCAATGTGTTTGCATGACTGTGTGTGGGTGTCTGTGTGTGTGAGACAGCAATGTTGAACTTGAGAATGCGGGTGGGAAAGCTTCATGATGTCAGGAAATGCTCTTTCTTCAAGTGATTTCACTGTTTAATCCCATGCTGAAATTTTGTCACCTTATATGATCTTGTTTCATTTTTTTCCCCCTTTAAGCTGTGAAAGAAACCTCTCTGTCATCTGCATGTACCCTGACAATTACTATATTACTCAGCACCATAAATATGACATTTTCCCCTAGTAATCATCTTAACCACATCCAGTTGTCCTCATATAGAAAATGAACTCATAAACCTCACTTCCTATGATGCGCGTCAGCCCCAAGAGCTTCTCATCTGAATATATCCCCACTGTGGAGGACAACAGAGGCGTGTTGTCATCCAGCTGACCCTTGAAGTGGCTAGATGAAGGGCATTGAGAAGGAGGGGTGAAGGGTGGAAGGGAAACTTGGGCCAAGGTCAAGAAAGCTAATTTGTTTCCTGTGTCCCCCTGCCGTCCCTGAGAGGCAGACCACACACTGCCCATTCAAAGGGGGGGGGGGGGGGGCTATAATGTGGTTAAGGGTGCATAACATGGGGTTGAGCTCATCAGCTACTGGGCCCTGTATCATGTAAGAGAATTATTTGTATTTTTTTTTCTTATTAAGAAAACTAGTGTATAAAGATGTAATATTAGTGCTGTACAAGACTCCCCAGGAAAACTATATTTTTGGGGCATTGTTATGAAATATTTTTCTGCGTACTTGATTGGATGTCAGAATGACAACCTGGACAAACTATGTAGCCTTAAAGGAAGTAGTCAGATCTGAATAAAGTAAAAGTGCGCACTAACAAAAAAAAAGCACACAAACATGGTTATTCCATGTGTGTCGGTGGGGAGTTGGGGTTGAATGAGATTTCACTAAATGTGGCCAAATATTTGACTAAATATCTTCAAATGGTACTAATTACTGATTATATCACCTTTCTCTAACTGTGTCAGCTGCTCAGGGGAGCATAAAGAATGTGAAATAACAGAAACTACAACTGACAATCACTACATTCATTAGCTGTGTAACCACGAAAATATACGAAAATATATTTCTCACACACACACACACACACACACACACACACACACACACACACACACACACACACATATCGTATTATTATGGTATTGTTAATTTACTTAGTTTCATCTACCTCATGTCATTTTGTGGTGTGTTTGTAATCCCCCTAAACTATCTATCTGTAACGACTTTACAGGAAACAATCTGGTCTTGATCTGTCTTAATACAACGCGCTTTGCTTTTTAGCGTAGTTTACTTAAAAATGACTAGACTTCACACTTCTCTAACTGAGCATCATTTTCTGTACTAGTCGGTCGTTCATTAGTCAAAGTGTACAAATGAGAACTGTCTACCCGTAAAATTCACCCAGTTTCTGTGCGATATCAATGTCCTTTCAGCGTGTTCGTCCCTTCTCTTAAAATTCCAACGTGGCATATAACACTTGAATGCAACACCACTAGATATCTAATGACGTAGCTCGTAGCTGTCGTACTGGTTGTGGTCGGAGCAGAGGAAGCTGGGAAAGGATCAAGGAAACCTCTAGCATCGTAGATAAACACCGTAAAGAGGTGTGAAGCCAGCGGGCACACGGCTGTCACAGTACTAAAAGAACAGTAAAAGGGTCCGACTGAGTCCTCCATACAGCGAGGATCAACATGTCTGAGACATACGGTATGTTTGTGTGGAGTAGGCGGTCATTTAATGCTTGCTAGCTGTTATGTATGACTGCTTCGTGGTATAATGTGACAGACTGGCAACGTTGCTATCAGCAAACTGTAAGATTAGCTTAGCTTAGTCGCAGGCTAACTTGCCACCTCACCGTGTCTGTGGATTATAACGGCGATAACTAACATTCAGTGCTGACACTTAAGTCAGATAAAGTGCTCTGGTTTGATTGCTTCGTGTGTATTAACTGACACCCCTGTCTTATGATGGCAGCGTGCAGTGCTACACGGGCAGTAAGGTGGAGCAGAAACATGTTGAGACATCAGCGGGTAAAAGTTGGCAAAACTTTAAACGAAAGCCTGTGTTCAGCATGTGTCGAGACGTTGAGTTAACCTGAGCTTGATGTGATTCAGGCAAGTTGTGTGACCTTGCGACAGGAAAGGCTTCTGCGATTTGCTCTATATTTTTTACTTTTAACTGTTAGCCACAAGGCCTGTAAGAGGAAGTTTGATAACGATGGTTGATCATGCGTCGGTTACCTGCAGGGCAGACGCTGCTTGGTGTCTCATTGGTGTAATACATCTGCTTCCGTGCTGATTTAAAGTAACTCCACTCTTGCGCTTGACACAGATACTTTACAAATGAATCCTGACAGAGTGAATGCTGCCTGTACTTGTCTATGATCATTCACATAATGAGTAGCTACAGAGATGTATTCATGGTCTCATAAATTAATTAAACAGTAGTCTGTCTGATAGTCAGTCAGTAAGCCTGACACTGCAGGGCCATTTGTTATGAAATGGCACACCATCATCCTCTCCTGTTGCACTCCCAGATACACTCTCTCTCTCTGTTTATACTTGTACCCTGTCTCTCTCTTTCCTCGTATGAAACTTTATCCAAGTGGGCAACATTTATGGGAGAGTGCCAGCACTAATGGCAGCTGTAAAAGTCTTTTATTGATTTTTTTTTCCTTCTCTCTCTCCGTCTCCTCAAATGTCTCATCTGGAGGATCAGAAGTCGACAAAAAAGCATTATGAATGCAATCAGGGACTGTTAAGTGTTTTAAAATGCATAGTTTTCATTTATTAATTTCAGTTATTTCAATATCAACGTGAGAATCATTAAGTAGTTTATGTTGAAGTTACAGAATTTGACCAGTGTAGCAGGGGGAGAAGGAAAATATTGTAGTAATAATTTTTATTCATCATTACTTTTTGTATTGAGGAATCTCTCACCCCAAAAAACCTCCAGTTGAAGTTTTCAGAAATGGGAGGGCTCACCCATCGCACTGTAAGTGAATGCAGATAATTGTTGCTCTCCTCCCTGTGGGGTGGGGTGGGGTGGGGGGGGGGGATTTAATATTGATGGGTGAAGAATAAAGTAGCCTGAGAGGGCAGCGCTGCAGTCCATTCTCCCTGCTTTTGACATTATTGACGACTTGATTGTTGTGTCCAGATCTCACACAGGAGCATACAGTGTGTGAGAGAATGCAGAAAGGCTTAGGCAAGCTTTTAAAACGGAGCTGTCTGTCTCTGTTTTTTGTCAGCACTGTCACAGCCACTGAAGTGTGGTTGAGATGTTATGCTGGCTGCTGTTACACAGAAAAATAAGTGGGTGTCGACACCATCGCTTTGTTGCAGCTACTCTGTTACCGAGACTTTGACCTCTGGCTTGTGTTGCTTAAGAAAACACCCGCTTCAACAAAGGTGCACCGTGAACTGAGCTGGCGGAGGTGTGGTTCAGCAAATGAAGGTGGCCCGTGGAGCAATGACATAATTAGTTAAAATGTCACACAGAAACTAAAGATTAATCTCATTCTTTGCTTTACTGTTTTGGTTGACCTTGTGGTGATATCGACAGCAGTCAGTAGTCACTTGCCAGGCCAGGCTTTGTGCTTGCAGAAACTGTGTTTGAGCTTTCAAATAAATTCAGCCTGAACAGGTTCTCAGAAGGGAAGGTGTAATTCGCCATCATAGTTAGCTTTCCTATTTTTAGGAGCACACTACCACTCCTGCATGTCTTGCATTTCATTTACTACCTCTCTAATTATTTATTATCTTTTACTTGATCAGTTAAATGTCTGACTTATATACATTTATATGGAGAGAGATGCTAGGCTAAGATAGCTGGATGAATTGAAAGTTGCAAGATAAAGCTTGTGAAGGCTTTGGAATTACCTGGATTAGTCACTGATTGTCATACAGGCTGGTTTTTATCTAAATCACAAGTATAGCCAGATGCAACCTGACTAAACTCACACACAAAGACTTTGATTCACTCAAGCACTAACCTTTCATGTCTTGTTTCATCCCACTGAGGAAGTGAACTTTTCTGTCAGCAGTTTGTGACAGAGCATGCTGTATCATGCCTTTTGAAAATGATAGCATGGTAGAGGTAGCATCATGGGATCTAGATGGCCTGCAGCCTTTAACAGAACATTTAATTTAAAATTATATAAAAAAAAAAATTTTCAGTGTAAGAACAGAGCAGCCGTTCATGACCTAGAGCTTGAAGAAGTTGGGTCACACAGCCAGATGGTGACTCAAAGCAAAAGTAAAACATGTGGCGTGACCTAAAAGGGGAGCAAACAAATATTTCTGAACTGAGACGGTTCTCTTGGGAGGAATGATGCAGAATCACTCCCTATAACTGTGTTGTGCTAGTCCCACAAGCTGTACGGGAAACACATGGTCAGGTCTTTACTGCTACTGCTTAGGTGGTTAATACATTCTGAAATCCTGGTAAGTCCAAAGGCCCAACTCTCCTTATCGGGTCTCCCAGTGTACTGGTCAGAACTGCAGTTCAGCGTACATCCAGTATGCAAATACCCCCTTGTGTTATCTTTGGCCACAGCACACAACGGCTATCTGTACTGTGAATGGGTTTGCATGTCAAGAGATCAAGTCATTATGGCTCATTTGCGTTGGTTGGATTGAGCTCTTCAAAGAAAAGACCCACTTTCCAAAACATCTGTGCAAATGCCTGCTTTTGGTTATTCAAGCCGTGTGCAAGTCTGTTGCTCTAAGCCGTGGTTAATAATGCTAAAGCTCTAACCTTGCTCTAATGACATGTGTTATTAAGTGTTGGTGCTTTTCTAAGGCTTCGGACACACTCATTTTCCACCTCAGACAAACAAGTGTATTAAATTAGAATCGTAAGTGGCAAGTTAAACTGATTACATGCTAGGCACTTTGTGATTAGTAGGCTAATTTGGGTTTGGCAGGATACTGTGAAAGTAGTAGCTCAATGGGATTAAGAGGGAGGATTGTCCCTGAGGATGGAAGTGCAAAGAGCAGCAGATTCTCCACTGATGTTGGCATTGCATTGATCTCTTCCTCCTTTTTTTGTGCTTCCAGACTTCCTGTTTAAGTTCCTGGTGATTGGCAGTGCTGGGACGGGGAAATCCTGTCTCCTCCACCAGTTCATTGAGAACAAGTGTAAGTTCTAAAAGTTTAATACTGCGCAGACACATAAATGGAAACGTTCATGAAATTATTGTAGTCAGTTTCATGAGTTGCATATTGATTAAACCGTTAGTCTGCTGATGATCTTGAGAAAATTCTTCATTGACTGGTATGAGTCGGAGTACAATGACAGGATGATGTGGGCATTTGTCGACCCAGAATGAAACCCATCATCACAGTTCTTTGCCTCCCACTGTTCCTCAGAAAGAGAACATTTTCTGTGTGGTTAAATGGGAAAAAAAATTACACTTCCTGTAGACTTTCTTTTCTAACAATGGCCAAGTTTACACAGAGCTTGATACTCTCGTTATATTGAGCTAAAATGCTCCGTGTGAAACCTTAATTAGTTTAAAATGCAAATTGAAACGTCAATTCAGTTTGAAATGGGGTAGTTTAAAAAAAAAACAACAACAACATGTAAACACTCCTCCATGTACAGTTGCGCTCATGATTATATTTAATTTGATTAAGATATCTCAGGGGTCCCTGTGGATAGCGAAAGAGAGGCTGGGCAACTTGGCACTGTTAATCTAATCTGCAACTCCCTGTAGCTTATAATGTGGATATGAGGCATTTGAAAACGGCAGCAGAGGTCTTTTAAACAAGCATGACACACCAAGCTATTACACATGCGGATTCTGAGTTACAAATGTAGTCTCTGTTACAGCAGAGACCTAGCTTTGCGAGGGATAAATACATAATGGCATAATTACAAGGATTGCACTGTAGTTTTTTTTTTTTTTCCTGCTCCATTAGTAATATTTTATGTTGTCCCCTTTTACACTGTCTTCTGTTTGTTCCTTCCGCAGTTAAACAGGACTCTAACCACACCATCGGTGTGGAGTTTGGGTCTAGAGTGGTCAACGTTGGAGGAAAGACAGTCAAACTGCAGATCTGGGATACTGCTGGGCAGGAGCGGTTTCGGTATCTACCTTCAAAATTTACCTACAGTTACAAGTCCCAGCTCCACTGGGATAATGAAGTGTCTGACCGATGATAACCGTTAAAACGATTGGACAATTTCTCCTGTCAAATCTCACCATCTGATCTTTTAAGGGAACCTTTTTTTTTTTTTTCCCCTCCATTTTCTCCGCAGCTCTGTTACACGCAGCTACTACAGAGGAGCAGCTGGAGCACTTCTTGTCTACGATATTACCAGGTGAAACAACCACTGACCTCACACTCCCACTTCCTTTTCACAAGTTTCTCTAACAAAGTGAGCTTTTTTGTTTGCCGTGATAATGGGATGTAGATCGCACAGTTGTACCTTCATTTTCCCAGAATAAAAACTAAATGTTTACTAAGACTACCAGAAACAACAAAATGTAAGATTGCATTTGGGATGGACACTGGCATCTGTGATTTATTGACTATTTTAAATGTGGCTACAATTGAAATTGAATTTTACAGACTTAACTGGAAGCTTAGTTTATTTTTGAGTGCTCGTATAGCTTTGAGTCCATATAGCAACTGTCAAAAGGAGTCACATTGTGCCTACACAGCCTCCAGAAATCATGCTGTTTAATGACAGACTACTCACATTACTGTATTTCATAAACTCTGGGTTGTAAAATCAAGATGGATTGAATGCTGTAGTTTGCTTTGAACAAAGTACAGGCTTTTGTTGAGGGGAGGTGGAGTACGGACTGTCAAGAGCTGTAACATAGAGGCATCCTCTGTCAGGTAGCAGCTGTAGAGGAAAGCAGAAGTCCATCACAGATGGTGTCACCTGACACACTGTCGCACAGTGAAACAGACAAGTGTATACAACGAAACTAGAGCTACAGCCTCTTGCTGAAAACAAACTGCCATGAAAAATTGGGTAAATAACATGAATAAAATATGTCTTACAGTCGAGAGACATACAATGCCCTGACTAACTGGCTGACGGATGCACGGACACTGGCGAGTCCCAACATTGTTATTATCCTATGTGGCAACAAGAAAGACCTGGATGCCGACAGAGAGGTGACCTTCCTTGAAGCTTCACGCTTCGCTCAGGAGAATGGTAACGAATGATAAATCCGAACATTCATGCATTTCAAATCCTTCCCCCCCCCCTACTCTTAGGAGTATTTCTGCTCTCCTCCACACAGAGCTGATGTTTCTAGAGACAAGCGCGCTAACGGGTGAAAATGTCGAGGAGGGTTTCTTGAAGTGCGCTCGCACCATTCTCAACAAGATAGATTCAGGTACACATTGTTTTTCTTTGTTACGGTGAGTTGGATGTTGTTCTTTTAGAATTTAGTGACTTCTCCATGTTTTGTTTTGTTTTTAATACTTTTAGAGCTTGAGTGCATGAAGTCATGTGGATCTGCCATTTTTAAAGCATACATGTCTGTATCACTCTTTCTCATTGTGCTTCACTCAAAGGCGAGTTGGACCCAGAGAGGATGGGTTCAGGTATTCAGTATGGAGATGCTTCGTTGAGGCAGCTGCGACAGCCCAGAGGCACCACAACACAGAATAAGCAGCAGTGTAATTGCTAGGGGTCGGGACCCACCCTCACCCCAGCCCACAGGTCCACACAGACAGAACTCCCCCTACAGGTCAGTAACTTGTTAACTTACGTGACCAGTGGGACTTCTAAAACAACAAGTTTTATGTGTGTTAGCGTTGATGAGTGCACGCCAGCGCTCACTTTGCTTCCTGTTTTTAAACATCTCGGTTCCAGGTGTTTTTTTGGTGTGCGATCGTCCTCCCCCCAACCCTTCAGTTCCACACACCTTGGATCACCGTGGGTCGTGGAGATCACTGCAACCTATGACCCTTGACCTCTGGTAAGAGTCTCTACATTTTACCTGAGGGGGTCAGTTTTGCCCTTGGGTTTGGACAGCATAACCCCTCGGTGTGAGCACGGTGGAAACGTAAAGAGACATCCTCCACCACGGTCTCTTGTTACTTACCAGACAAGGACAAAGTCAAGGGTTGTGTGTTTGGGCTACCCTACTGTTATGTGTTCTTTTCTTCTTTTTTTTTTTTTTTTTCTCTCGCTCTCTGCTTTTTTTTTCGTTCTGGTTTTAGCAACCCCCCCAAAATTCTGTCTGTTTACATATCATTGCTTGTAAATTATTATTGTTAAACCCTTTTGTGCATTCAACCTGTCCCAATGTACGTCATGATAAGTTGTTCTTCTCCCGGTTTTAGCATTCATAAAAACATCACTTACTTTTTGTTTTTTAAATCATGCCTCATTAACTATCCTGTTCATAAATTCAGTTTATCATTAGTGGAAGATAAAAATAAACTCCACATACTTTGGGGTACAATTTACACCAGGTTTGATGCAAATCCTTCCAAGTTTGTCCTGTTATTTTTTATAAGTGAATGTTGAATCTGCTGATTACTGAATTTTCGTTGACCTTGTGAGTTTTTAAAGCCAGGCCCAGATGTATAGTGTTTAGTCTTAAATGAAAAACTTTTGGGTTGCAATAAAGTGCACTGTAGAGTGTTGGCCTTCATAGTAGACCAGATGGATTCCTAGCATATTAATCCCAACACTGATATGTATAAACTCTCATGGGGGAATGATCCTGTCACTCCATTCTACACCCAAATAGGCAAGCCTGTGGGTCAGGTTGAAAGCACAAAAAGGAGAACTTTTGCTCTTTATTTAAACCAAAAGTCTGTAAATTGAGCTTTAACAGGTTCACACCATGTTTAAATTCACACGTCCAGTTATAGTGAAAGATTAGCATTATGTTTTTGACTCCTGCTGGGCTTTTTTTCCATGACATCTCTTAGATTCGTACTGCTCTACATGCACATACTGTATAAGACGTCACAGGAAACCACAGTTGGCTTTTGCTTGTTTTCTTTGGGAAACTTTGGTGCCGCCCAACCAGTCCCGTCATTGAGGTTTGACTTTTTTCTTTTTTTTAAATCATGCCAGGTTGTACGTTCACTTTGTCAGGATTCTGTTTTAACCTTCCAAGTAATCACTTCTCTTTTAAGCACTGGATATCAGAGGGGGGAAAGACTACACAACATTGTTATTAGACCATGTACTCCCAAATCATCTTCATTGTGATCTGGCATTGATTGTACAAGTGGAGCTGTACGGGAGGAATAGACATTTCCTCATTTGACATCTTAACATGCTAATCAAAATGTGCTTGTTTGAGCTGTAGTATATGATTTGCATTATTTTATTTTTTGTAGTCAGAACAATAATCCCTCATGCTCTATTGATAGGGCCATTTTCACCCTAGAGGACACAAACCCCATCAGGTTTCAGCATAAGATGAAGGTGACTGTTTTGGGGTTTTATTGTTTTTGTTTTTGACTATCAGTGACCCTGACCCTCTAAAAGGAAAAGTGGAACCGATCCATGCCAGCAAAGCGGCCCTCTCAGTATAACTGAGACACCAGATCTCCTCAATAATATGGGTCAAATTCCAAGTTTTCCCTTTAGTGTCTCCCTCTGCAGCTCTGCTGCAAAATGTCAGTTTTGTTGCACCACTGAACTGACCCAGATGTTTTCTCTTTAGAACAGACCTTGTATTACCCCAGAGAGAAACGGGAATTTCCACAGAAACAGTTTCCTCTCTGCTTGTAACACTGACAACATGGTTTGTGGTGGTGCTGGAGGAAAATGAGGTTGCAAGTTAATGGCTTAGAAAATCCAAAGCCCCTGCTCTGCTGTTTAATCAAAGGCACCGCTTCTGTCTGAATCACTGAGAGCAGGTCATACAAACCAAGCGGAGCGGCACTCAAGAAGAAAGTGTGCGCAAACACACTTTCTTCTTGCATGAGAAACGTATTTCTCATGCATCTATGTTGGCGTTCACCCAGACAAAACCATATGTGTTTAAGTTCAACTGAGCCAGCACACTGGAAGGGCAAACATGAGATCATATAGGACGTCAAGAGACAGATGGTCAAAACATGTTGCTTTCATAAAATATTTGCATAGCATGATAATTTGTCTACTTCTGCAAGTGCACTTTTACTTTTGAATCTGTTTGTTTTGTTTATATGCTGTAACTATAGAATTGTACATTTTATTTTACTTGAACTGTATAATGTAATAAATATATTGATTTTAGATGTTATCCTTTTTTTCTTTTCTTTTTTCCTTTTTACTAAATGACAACTGAGATTCTTCATATGGTTTCATTTTGTTCGGATGCTGACAGGCAGCAACAAAAAATGGTGTAATAGTGTGATCTCATGCTGTGTGCGATTTGATTGGTTTATTGCTCCATGCTGACGTGGAGGCAATGATGGAAGGGTGTTGACTTTGTGTGCTCTAGGTGGCCATCAGCAGCAATTCTGATCACTCATTCACAGGCTGTCATCTATGCCCAGTTGAGTCAACTGTTGAATCATTAGCGTGCATTCATCTGTATGTATAAAGATAATCAGAAGAGCTATATGAACATTATTTTCTCACTTGTTCCAGTGTAGAATCAATCATGTGATGAACGCAATCCAACTCAGTTGTTGCTTAGTAACGTTATATAATCTAAACTAAATACTACTGTACATCTCAAGTAACCTATCCTGTAAATAAGATCTGTCTATTGTCTATTGAGGGTGAGTGTTGCTCATTGATTGTAATGATTATGCAATTCCCAGTAAACTGCTTGTTTTTCATTTAACTCTTTTCACCAGTCTCCTGAATGTTAATGCTATGAGGGATTTAGTTTTGGGCATTAAGCTACTGTATGCACTCGGTTATTGCTCAAGGGCGTTGAAGTGCATCGGATCCTGAATGTTGGTAACCCCCCACCCCTCGTGCACAGCAACGCAAGCAGCTTTTACAAATCAGATTTATAGCCAGCTGACTTAACGGACCTTGAAATTTAACAATGGGTCCTAGTAGGTACATGATTCATTTACCTCTGCCTGCCATTCTTCTGTCAAGTCATTTCTCTCAAAGGCAGTCAGGTTGAGGTTAGGATATCAGAGGACTCGTATGATGAAGAGTAAATACCCTCTGTCACAATCGTCTGGATTTATGCTCTTGGGTCGGTGGAGTAATGGCCAGAGCGGTTTAATGTAGCTCAAGTGGATATATTGAATGATTTATTGATTTTAGACAGGCTATCAAGATGACCTCATAACCACACTGCAAATTCACAGAGGGAGAGGACTAGCTTACCGCTAGATGGCGCTGATGCATTAGGTTTAAATCTGAAGTTTAAGACTTGTTTTTACAGGTTTCATCAGTAGCAACAGTGTAGTATGACTGCATGTTTTAAGACATCAGCGAAAAGTCCAGCTCTACACCGAAAAAAAAATCCCCTCTTCCCAGAATATAAGGTTCAGATACTGAAATCTTTGCATTACTTCATCTGTTTATTTACACAAAAAGGGAGATACTGGCATAAGTGAATGGGAGACAGTACTACACGCATCACTTTCATCAACAAACTCACAGGTGAACAAGAAGGGGAGCAGTACATATTTCACTAATTTAAAAAAAAAAATACAAAACTTGAATACATGAAACCAGCCTTGAGACCTGTGAATAGATATGGTTAAAATTAGAGTATGGCCATGGCAAAGATTTAGGCTGAGCAAAGGGATGTGAGTAAAAGCTGCTTTTTTTTTTTTCTTTGTTTGACTAAGAAGTTTATAAGTGGAATTTAAAATTCAACTCATTTTATGCAATGCCAAAGGAATGTATGGAAATACTGTGAGCACACAATATTCAACACAGGCTACATTGTATGTACACACCATACAAAGCAATTTTCACATTACTGATTTATGTAAAATATAACTTCTGTATCTAGGGATAGTTTTAAGTGTTCTTAAGAGTAACCAACCAGCACCATGTGATGTAACGAGCTGCATTAAATGACAAAGATCATTTCAGAAGCAGCAGATCAACATACCATTGTGCAACCATCAGATGTAACCTATACTAGTGACCACCATCAACCATGAGAACGTCATGCACAGCACAGGTTGCCATAACAAACTGTCAGAACAGCACTCGTTCTAAGCACACTCCATTCAATTGAACTAGCTGTGCTTGGTCAACTGACCTGAAGAGGTTCCTATTTGTAGTTTGTCTATACTCCAATCCAGATATAAATTGCACAGCAGACATGATGAATATCATACAACTTTCAAGATCCTGCATAACATTACTTCTAGAAAAGGCTGCGAGGCTATTATAAGTTCTCAATGCACATGGGTCACAGGCAGTCTCTATGGTGCTTGTTAGTCACAGTAGTGCCATTAAATAAATGTTTAGGTTAATGAGAGGTGGACATAAAGGAGGGCAGAAGAGAGCAGCGTCACACTTGTCTCCACACTGCACAAAAATAAATGCAATTACTATGTGGTTACTACAGGAATAAGTCATTTCTGTGGCCACTGGCTTGTGGAAGAAGAAAAACAGAATACAGCAGACTGTAACTAAGGCCGTATATGAAATGTTAACATGTTGAAATGTGCTGTTTAGCCTTCAGGACATCTACCTGTAAGACAGGTGCAGAATATTGCAACATATAGACTTGTGACAAAAGATTAATTGGACTCATATCCATATGTAAACAATATCCCAGTAAATGTTGGCTCTGTAGAGACAGAAACATGACAAATGTCCATTTCAGACTGATAGAAACAAGGAGCAAGATGTTTTGGGTGCCAGGGCAGCAGATTAGTAGCCAGGTAAGATAGATGGTTATGGATTTTTTTTTTTTTTTTTTACTCGAGTGACTGGAGCATGAGGAGCTGCTTGAGGACCTTTGTCTGACTGGTCTCCCTGATCTCCCCCGCCAGGAACATCTCATCCACCACCGTGTACACCTTGAAACACAGTTCAGAGGACAGTCAGAGATCAACACTGTGATGAAACTGAGAATATTAAGATAATTCAGGAGAGTACAAATATCACAAAGTAGTCATCTAGCCATAGTCAAACCTGCTATTTGTCATCACAGTGGAAAAATAACCAGAGTGACACATGAATTAACCTGACAAGATGAGTCGCTTCTTCTTTCCATCACCTGCTTTTCTCAGGTGTGTTGTACTTTGTGAAAGAGGTTGTAGTTGTCAATAGCTGATTTACATTATTTGTGGTCATGTCATACATGAGCGGTGTTAGAGTAAAGCATGTGGGCGGATGTTCACATGCCTTAGGTAATTAGTAATTAACACAAGAGGCAAGTGAGAAAAGGGAGTTTAAGCATTTATGGAAAAAAAAAATCCACCCCCACCTAAAACAATTAAGAGCAAAAAGAAAAAATCCTAGCTGCAATTATTATATCAGTTACCATGGCACTATACTAAAAGAAGCACTTTCAGATCTCTCTTTTGTCCTCCTCTGTTCAAGGTCTTTTTCATTGTATATTAAGACTCTTAAAAACAAAAGGGATGAATTCATTTCTCAATATGCTTACCTTGTAGAAGTTGAACACAAGGTCCAGCTCACACACATTGTGGAAATACTCATTCAACACCTTCAAAGAATGAAAGGAGCAATTGAAATCCAGACTTTCAGTTCAATCAGATAAGAATCCAAACAGACTACTTTAGTTAGACACACAAACACACACACACATAGATATATAGATATATATATATATATCTTAATGTGATGCACTAGTGCAGAAATTATATGATGCTGTAGCAGCAGCAGCAGAATCCACTTGAAAACCATGTAATACACTGATATCTACTACATCTAAAATGTGGCCATTTAAAATTAATGCGAGTCTGGCCTCATCTCATTTCCACAGGAGATCATTTCAAGCAGTGATACGGTTTCATTTACAAAGCCAGAATTACTGACCCCTTGTTAAGTATTTGCTACAATGAATGTTAAAACCAGCCTGTGAGCAAATCCTGCTGTGAGCTAATGGTAAGTGTGGCATGGTTTCTTTTATAGGACTAAAATAATACTAATTTAAAAAAACAAAAACCTTCACTGGTTTTTAGATGGGGCTTTCTAGCTGGTAAGCTTGTTATTACATAAAGTAAGACTGCATGTAAGCTCATTTTGGAAATACCGTAACGTGCATTCCTTCACAGTCAAACATTACATCAAATGACCTTCACTCGAGTGCTCTGGACAGAATATAGTCTACTGTTTGTCTTAGCTAATGGCAAACACTAGATTGTACTTTAAGCCCACAATTTCAGTTGCTACCACATGATTTAAAGACTACATGATTAGCAACAATAAGCTGTTAAACTAAGTGTTAGAACAAAGCATACTAAAGCTGACTAATGTGTCCACATAATCACTATGATCATGATGTACGTATGCTCTCTAAATCACAGATTAAACCAAATAAGAGTTCAACCATTTCAAAAGTAACACCAGCTATTCCATATCAACTGCTGATAAAACGCCATGAAGGCAGGATAATTTGCGTGACACACATTTGTGTGTTCAAATAATACTGCCTGAATTATTTAAGATTCAACACTTAGTGAATTACATTTGATATTTTTCACTCTTATGGCTGTGCAAATTTAATGCATAAGGCACCATTTGTTTTAAATGTGTAATTCAATGTTAATGTTAATCCACATTCTCTCCACTGAATTCATCCAGGCAAATCCTTTGTGCTTTCTGGGCTAAGATTTTTTTTGTTGCCAAGAGTAATTTAAAATGAAAACAATGTCTCTACAATCTCTCATTTAATGTTGCAGCTTTTGGGAGTTGGTCTGGGATGTTTTGGACTCTTGTGGAGACCAAACATCAGACTCTTTTTTGTGCAGGGTGAATGGTGATTTTTACTTAAGGAGTGCGAACTCTCTTAGTGTGTTTTAGCTTGGTGGCTATGCTGCATTTATTTGTTATTTTATGTTGTTCCTTTAGTTTATCATGTTTGGTGGCTATCCTGGCCCAGGGTACGCTTCAGAGTTTGGTCAACTACAAGTCTGGTTTGTTGCCTGCTCATAACTTGTCTCTAGCCTGATGCACCACTAAAGATTAGGTGGGTAAAGTTAGTTCTGCATTTGTTTAGGATTTTTAGGTTCACAGTTGCTCAAAGTGAAACCAGTGACATTGAATTTTGTAGGGAATTCTGAGAGCAGTTTGAACCCATTCACTAGTTATGGCCTTGTGTTTGTAGCAGGTAGGTCTTTTCTTGAGTTGGCATGTGGTATTTAGTTACATCTTTGTGTAAACATGCCTTTTCTTCTTCTTCTTTTTTTTTTTTTTTTAAACCTAATGATGAGGTGAGTGTTTTGTGCAGTGACCTTTAGTGTTGTGGAGTACTTGGTCAGTTTCAGTTCACTTGTAATTGTTGCTGGCCGGGTAATGATAGTAACTGTGATCGACGTGGGGAGTGATACTGAATTTTGTGGCTATAATAACTCTCTGTGCTATAGAACCACTTGGTATGTGACCATTTATGTTGTGGGGACAACAGATCACTTCTGGTTGGGATTATTAGTTACTACTATTGGTTTCAGTGGTAAAACCTTTGTTCGAGTAATCATTTTGGTTTGCAGCTGTTATACTCCAATTTGGGTTGATCACATGTTACTATCATGTATGCAGTGTAGCAACTTGTGTGATCTTCACAATGATTGAGTTTTTCTTCCTGTTCTCTCTGTTTTGTATTGATAAAAAATAATACTGAAATATATGTGCATAAATGTAAACTGGTTGGTAAATAATGTGTGGATTGTGTGTAGCTATACAGAATAATGCTTAACTTATTTATTTTCCTCCTCTGCTTATTTGTAATGCAGTTTTTAATTTATTTATTTTAACTTTTCCACTTCCACTGCATGTACTTCAACTTAAAGTACTAGAATGTTTCACTAAGTATAATTTTACTGCAATCCTTACAACCCAGAGAAGTTCTAAAGGAGCTCCAAGCCTGTGAAGGATAGCCTCCTTCACAGGCTTGAACAAAATCATCGAGAGACATTCTTGAAAACAATCAGGCCATGACAAATAAATTATCACAGCTCACTTACTAAGTCTATATATTGTGTGTTTCATTTACCTCTACAAAGTTGTGGATTCCCTCAAGATATGCCAGGTTATTATCAGTCACGTCCACACAAATACAGAAGTACAGACCAGCATAACGTCGGTAAATGATCTTGAAGTTTCTGAACTGTGAGAACAACAGAAATATCTTCTTAAGACCTTAATCTCACATATTATGACAACAACAGCAGATTTACCAGGGCTAAAGCTCCCACGGTAAGGTAAAACACACCCAGTATGCATACATTCACATTGAATTTTTTTTTCTTCTTCCAAGCATTAAAAACCTGATCCACAAAACTGGTTCTCTTTTCTTTTTCCACTAGAATGTCATTCAATTATGCATATAACATTTAATTAAAAAAAAAAACATTCTCAGAGATTTATATACTGAATGAGCCAGATGTGTCATTATACAGGATTAGAGAAAAGAAGTAGTTGCTGTTCTAGCATGTCCAATCATTTAAAAAAAAGAAAATGTGCGTCCATGCGGCACTGCCTAATCCCATACCTCCACAAAGTTGGTGTGCTTGGCATCTCTGACAGTAACCACAGCATGCACTTCTTCAATCAACTTCTGTTTCTCATCATCATCAAACTGCATGTACCATTTGGCCAGTCGTGTCTTTCCCGCTCGGTTCTGGATGAGGATAAAGCGGATCTGTAAGAAACGAGACAAAAAAAATTAAATGAGTAATTCTTTACTTGTCCTTAAAATCCAATATTAAGCAGTTTGACACTGACAGAATTATGAAACTCACAGAAATTACTCATTAGCGACACACAATATAATCTTGATTTGCCTATTAGTAGCTGTCGTACATATTATAACCTTAGAGATACTTACCATTTAGGCATCCAACTATTTTAATATATAACAGCAATTACAAGTAAACATAGCTAGCCTTAGCTTATGTACAGCTTATCGACAGTTAAACATAGCGTTAGCTAAACCACACCCATTCATTTTGACAGCATAATTTTCGGAGACCTCGGCAAAGTAAAATCGATTTATCTGAGTAAACTGATAGTTGATCCGTTTGGTAAAGCATCTTGATTTAAAATTGTTGGCTTCGCAGTTAGCTTATCGTTTTCTACTCACTGAATGGAATAGCCGATCTGGCGAACTCTAGGATGCTAGCAACCAAACGACAAATGTTCCTGACATGATAAGAAAATACAACATAGTTCGTTTGAGACATATTTACCATTTTCGCACACCAAATATGGACCTTAGAGACTCCAAAGCAGCAGGTTCCCAAACAAGTGTGCGATAATTTTCACATTAATACATCGATATTTTATGACCGCTCGTCCGCTATCTTCTCCAAGCTAATAGGAAGTGGCAAAACTACGGCTACGTCACGTTGCATGATGGGATTGTAGTTTTTACAGTCACATTTAGACGCAATGGGTTTTAATTTAGAACTACAACAACCAACATCACTGTGTGGCGTCTCTCATTGAGTCGCGCAGGGGATCACATGAGAAGCAGAGAGCCCACCTCTCTAAATATTTCTGTAGTTTTCCGTGTTTGCTTCACGTTTCATTCTTTTATGAAAGAACTACCCGAAGTACTTCCTGTGGAATTATTTCATAAGTATTGCATTCCACTTTTTCATCTATTTTTATACTTTTAATACTATAAAATTAATAAAACTATGTCACTGTCATCTTTGACAATTTCCTGTACGTTCTTGGACTGGTTGACGCTACTTCTTCTTTTGGCTGCTCCCTTTAGGGGTCGCCATAGTGGATCCATTATTATTATTATTTACCTCCATCTCCTATCTCCCATGCCTAGCATGCTCCTCACCAATCCTCTGGATGCCCTACATCACTACATCCATTAGCTTTCTCAATGACCTTCCTGTTGTCCACCTACCTGGCAGCTTCATATTTAACACCCTTTCTCAAATATATCAACTATCCCTCCTCTGCACGTCCAAACCAGCACAGCCTTGGCTCTCTAACTTTGTCTCAAAAGCACTTTACCTGAGCTGTCCTTCTGATATACTGATTCCTAATCTTGTCCCTGCTGGTCCCACTCTGAAAATCTGAGGCTGTTCAACTTTAACTCCTGTCTTTTTGTAAGGGCACCATCTCCAAACCATACATCTATATCTTCCCTTTCACGCTTGCCGCTATCCTTCTGTGACAAATCACCGCTGACACTCATCTTGACCCACTCCACCCTGCCTGCACTCTCTTCTTAATTTCTTTGTGTACTGTCTGTCAGTTTCACTATTAAATCCGTCTCCATCTCATTCACACATGTCTGTTCTGTCTGGCTTCTATTGACTTTCATTCCTCTTCTCTACAGAGGATACCTCCGCTTCTCCAGGCTCTCTTCAACGTGCTCCCTGATCTCACTACAGATCACATTGTCACCTGCCAACATCATAGTCCAAAGAGACTTTTGTCTGCTCTATTTGTTTATACACATGATGAAAATTGCATAAATACAGATTTACTAAATGTAAATGAATTCCCCAAACGTGATAGTGTATTTGTCACACATACAGCTAATCATATTCTTATCCACCTGATTATATTAGATTATCACATATAATTGAACAAAAAGGAAGATTTGTAGAACACAAAAGATTTATACCCAAACTCATTACAGGCTGAAAAGTAGCAATAGCCTATATAACTTATTTGCACCCCCTTGAGGTTACATTATTTTTAGAGGTTGTTTTCTGCAGAGTCAGAGTTTGTTTACTGGTCTGCTTGGGTAGCCAGTTCACCGCAGAACATTGCCCAGACAGCTTGGACAGCTTGCCTCTGTTCTGGGTGTTTAGGGAGTCAGGGGGTGGGGGTGGTGGGGCTGTGATTGTCAGGGATTGCACAACTGTGAGTGGAGGAATGCGCTGCCCTTGGGACTGAGACACATTTTAGCTGCAGATACAACAAGGACTGAAAGTGGGATGGAAAAAAAATAATAAAATGAAAGAGGACACCAACCAGTGATTAAACAAAAAGAGCAGAGGTTTCCTTCCGTATAAAGCTTGCAGCTGTGTTTTGATACTGCTGCGTTTTTTTTTTAAGTAAAATAAAAATAAAAATTGCCATGGTGGTTATATAAGAATTATAATCATGAACAGCACTACATAGCAATGTTTTGTGATAGTCACAAGACTTGGCCTGTTTTACAAACAAGTGGAGGTAGGCGAAAGGGATGTAAAACAGAGGCACATTATTCAACACAAACTTTGACCCCAGCTAATCTTGGTCTGTGTGATTGGGGTCATGCAAATATTGCTGAGAACCTAGTGAGTAATGCGATTGGACACAAGTGTGTGGACTTACCCAAACAGAGGACACTGCACCTTGAACCCTGTTTGACTGTGTATTTAATGGTGGGTCACAATTCAAGCTTGTCAGAACACACATAGTGCACATTTTGTACTACAATTTTATACGTTATGTAAGAACAACATAATTTCTTTCCTATTTTTTTTTTTATTGCAAATTATTTTCTGCTATGTTTTGATTTTGCTATCCAACACTCCAGGAGGTTGAATACGTAACAGCCTTTAAACACGATGCCTCTATTATTTACAAAGGTTTAGGCTTAAATATCCCCTAAAGTGCCAAACTCCAGTTCAAAACAATAAATTGAGCTCTACGGCCACACAAACTATTTGTTTTCATATCACACAGAGTTTAGATTACCAGATCGGAATTGCATGTTCTTGAGAGTTCAAGGAAGGATTAACAGGGAGAGAGAGAGAGGAAAGCGAGTGTATGAGAGAGAGAGAGAAAGAGAGAGTTTAGTGTCTCACTGCTAGACACTAAACATCTGTTTGAGCTCTTAGTACAGGCTGTTGTCTTGTACAACACTGCAGACGTTTCTGGAGTGTGAAAGTATCTCAACTCTCTGCCTTAAAACCCGAATTTTTTTAATGGCTGTAATCAAAGTAGAAAACACTTTGCAACAACTCTTGACGGACACATAACTCAGCACACAACACTTATAATTAGGACTAACCTTTAAGGTGATTAATTTTTCTTAGGAAAGGCACTAAATATTTCCTCTCTCTGCTGTTCAATAACAGTTTAGGTGGGAGTCCTTGGGTGAATGTGCAACAAAATCTATCACAAGGGATTTGGCCATTAACCATTAAAATCTATTAAGCAACAGTTCTGTGCAAAAGTCTTCAGCCAATGATCAATGCTAAGTGAACCACTTAGCATTGACCTATGAATCATTCGAGCATAAAAAGGGAACTTAACTGAAAAGATGAACCATACCTGGTTTTCTACACCTATATCAGAAAAGATATCATAACAGACATCAGAAAAGTTAACAAAGAGACTATTTGTTACTAGCAGTCTGTCACAATCATTTTGTAATTACTTCCCATTTCCCATTCCTCTCTTCTTAAGGTGGAAAGGGAACAAGAAGAAAAGGCTGAGGTGTGCCAAATTACACAACAATTGGACTGAAGATCAGTGGCAACAAGTCTTATGGAGTGATGAATCCACATTTGAAGCTTTTTCAGTTGAAATTATCATCAGCATGTGTAGAGGAGATCAGGACTGGGATAAAACAGGGTGTCTAGAGTCATCAGTAAAACATGGTAGAGGGTTTTTTGTCATGGTTTGGGGCTGCAGTTCAGCCTGTGGTGTTAGGCATCTTCTCCAAATTGATGAAATCATGAATACAGAAATATAGAGTCAAATTTTGATCCATCATGAAAATACCACCTGGAAGGCATCGGATTATCATCAGTTTCAATTTAAAGCAATGGCTATGATCTCAAACATACTGCCACCGCAGTCAAAGGATACCTACATTGAAAAACACACAGAGGAACTCTATTGACTTAGCTCATTAGAATAGTACAAACTTTGTTTTTGCCCTATATACTGTATTTCCACATATCCTTACAGATGTTTCAATAAATCGCTGCACCGATTTCTCATTTTCCTGCCAAAATATAAAGAAATGAATGGCTTATTCAAGACTTTTACACAGTATTGTATAACTAATGCTCGAATCTGTCCAGGGAAATTGTGGTCACTTTTAAAAGGAAGTGGTATGGGAACCATGGGGCCATGAACGCAAATGGGTCAAAATAAAATGAATTAATCACATAACATAAACACATCTATTTTTTTTATGCTCAGAAATAATAAATAACAGTTTCGTATTTAACAGTAACCCAAGATGATATCCATGACATTAAAGAAATTAGCCCTGCTTTAATACAGCTAACAAATAATTCCAAGTTGGACAAGGGAACTTCTTTGGCGTTTACCCCACAGTCCATATTTGCTTAGTAGCTTTTATAATCTACATAACTAAGGCCATGCTTTAGTACTAAAAGCTAAAGCATGGCGACTTTTACTCTAAAGTTACTTGAAAAATCAAAGATTAAACATTCATTTTAAAATAAGAAAGAGGCTTTAAAGAAAGGAAACTAGAAAGTAACAGAAAGAGTTAAAGTAACTAGAAGTAGCTGGTTGCTTGCTAAAGCATTGTCACCCTTTGTGTGTGTCTGTGTTTTTGCTGTTGTTGTTATTTCGAATATTTATTTTTGATTTCTAATGTTTTCACCATCTTATATGTCAACTAACATTTTTTTTTTTAGTTTAAATATACATACGTATGAACCAGTATTATGATGGTTCATTTGAAATAAATTCACTGTTGTTCTCGGCTTACTAGTCACCATTAGCTACGCCTTAATAGTGTGGCGGTGAGCAGCGTATCATAAACAGTCTGCGTGTGTTGTAATTGTGTCCATGCACCGCTGGGCGAGACTCTCTCTCTCTCTCTCTGTGAAGAGAAGTGGAGATGCTTGATTCAGGAGAAGGGCCGCCATTATTGGGAAGCTGAAAAAAAAAAATAGACTTAAACACAACGTCACACATTTATCCTGCGAGGGGCTTAACATCAGAAAGGGAAAAAACACACACAGAGAGAGACACGCACACACACACGAGGCTTTCGTACGAACTGGTGTACTCTTCCAACAGCGGCGCTTTTTTTCTTTTTTGTAAATGAAGGCTGAGCCTTGCGGTCGCGTTTCCTGCGGACTCTTTTTATTTTTGACACAACAAAGGAAATAATAATTGGTCAAAACAACGTGGTGGTGAACCAAGAAGGGAAAACACACCGAAACAGCGCTTTCCAACGCCGGCCCCCTTTTCTCCTTCTCGCAAGACGTTTCCAGCCGTGGTGAAAAAAACTGAAGTTGAGTAGGATTTTTTTTTTCCTGCCCTTTTCGCTACTAGAATTTACTTGCAATTTTTTTTTTCAGACTGCGAGAAAAGACAAAACATCCATGTATCTCGTGTCTGAAAACTTCAGACTGATGTAAGTGAACACCCTATGTGGGAAGCAATGGACAGACAGCCTGTTTACTGAAAAGGCGGAAAATAATCGATGTGAGAGCTTGTAGGGAGTGTTTTTGTCTGGTTTTTAAAGTATTTCCCCGGCTGTGGGTCGCAGAGGAGCACGGAGAGGAAGAAAGGAGCGGACAAGAGCAGGGCAGAAACGGGAATGATATGGTATGTAGACCGTAGCCTTTCCGCCACGATTGTGTGTGTGAATCTGAGTGTGAATAAGCAGTTTTTAGACCTAACTAATATGGGAAAAGACATTTTAAGGCGTTCACCTCATTTTACTTCTCTAACATTGCAGCTTGGGTTGCAGTGAAGTGCTGCGAGTAACAAGAAACTGGGAGTTAACCCCCAGCCCCCCCCCTTCTCCACGGGGGCTGGCTTGATTTGAAGCCCGTTAATAGTAATGATACTGATTTCGTGGTGATACGTGTGTATTAAACTAAAAGCCATTCTTATGCAGGTTAAGGGTTAGCGTGTGCTTGTTTAAATGGGACGTTTACATAGGAGAAAGGGACTGAGGGGGGTGGGGGTCATAAAAATGGACCCTGTCCAAACCTTAAAATTGTTTGGACAACAACACCTGGAATTCATTGGTCTGTCAGACCTGGAGAAACTCCAGGCTATGTCTGAATGTAAGGGGCGAACAGGACTTGAAATCGGGACCGAGCAGATAGGATGTTTGGGATAGGCTGAAGAATTGTTAAACAGTTGTGTCACAGCATGTTTGGATGTTCAGTTTATTTCGTCCTATGCTCTGCTTTAAAAAAAAAAGAAGAAGAGACTTCTAATGTTTTAAAGAGCTTTGTTTATTGTAACTTCTTACATTTAAGTCGTGTGTAAGGTCTTAAGTGTACTACGTTTTCTTCACGGAAAGATATTTTAGCCTTTATTGAGTGTATCATTAACTTTGTAAATGGCAAAGCTGCACAGCGCTGGCTATTTGATATAGTTGGCTAATGCCAGTTAGTACAGGTAGGGTACCTGTACTAACTTCCCCATTTCCTTTACCTTTACCCAACCTGTGACACAAAAGGTTGTGTTCTTCCTAGACAGCATATAAAACATGTCAAGTTATTTCTCACCAATCTCAGGTGAGGGTATTTACATTGACTCACTGAATGTGGAATGCCCATCCCTTTGTCCTTTGGTTCTGGGCTGGTTAGGGTGACCTAATGGAGACAATTAAAACTATTATTCTATTTTTATGCCAGGACTAGTCACCAGTGTGTCACAGCCTAATCCTGCAGCATAGTGGTCATTGCCTTGGAAGCCACTCCCTTTTCTTTCTTTCTTTCTGGTTTTTTTTTTTTTGTGTGTGTGAGTCCTTCCATTGGACTTGGGTGCTTTTAATTTAAAGAGCAATCCTTCTACATGAATCTAAAATACTCATTTTAGACTGACTGACAATGGCTGATTTTAAAGCATGAGATCTCTGTGTAGCTTTATCATGTTGCCTTAAAAGAGAGTATCCTTTGGTTTGGTCTGTGCTGCTGTGTCATTGCCAGTTAAAGGAGACATTTTAAAACGGGAACCTTGATAATGGGTATGTGCCTTTGGTGTTGTGCATCCTTTTCAAGCAAGTAGGTTGACTCATAAGCACACATTTACTGGCTGTGCTTGGATATGTGCTTTTTGATGAGTTTTCCTCCCTTTGATCTTAATCAGCCTTGTCAGGAAGACCATACTAAAGAGGAAGCAGACCCGTATGCAAACTTTTCTTAGCAAGACGGTCTCTTTGCGCTCAGGTAAATGCATTAGCAGCTGTCAGCACTTCTGTTCTGTGCTTGATTGGGCCCTTTGCAGTGCAGTCACACCTCTCCAGGAAGCCTCTTCTTCCTCTAATAGCTGTTCCATTTGCCCAGGCAGCAGGCTAGCTACCAGCATACCCACTCACCCCTATCAGTCTGTCTCTGGGATCATGTTGTGAGTCCCGGGCTTGAACATGTTCCCGAGATTAGAGGAGAACAGGCTTTGTTTGTCAGCATGTAGGCCAGAGATGAGAATGCATCCTTTGATGAGGACACTGTTCTGTCCCATATTATGTGAACGGATAAATCCAGGGTTTTCCATGCTTTGTAACAGAAGCAGCATAGGAACACTTACTCCTTACAGCAAATCTAAGATGTCAGCTCACTTGTTTTTTCAACAGTGGACCAGTGGGGAAAAAAAGAGGAAAGGTAATTAGAAATTACCTGAGCCCTGTAGTGTGAAATGTTGCTTAATTCACTAAGCCAAGTGGTGATTAGTTTATTTCAATTGGGGGGAAAATGTATCTGGCTTGTAACAGAGCACAGACCGATTTGCAGTGTCGACCCAGACTCTTAAGATTTCTACTGCACTGGCTGAATTAAACGGTGGACTTGCACCTGCTCCAGTTTTACTGCTTGCATACCTGTCAGAGTGAAGTTACTCCACCTGCCAAGCATGGAAAATTTTTTCCTACTCATCAGAAAATGCATCGCTGGCTAAATCGCTTTCCTCTTGTATTACAAGAGAAGTTTGCTTGCGAGTCACTGTAAGTCTGTGTTTGATGGAGAAAGGAGCTAATTATAGCGGGCAGCTTTGGAGTTTGGTGGACCAGATTACAGTCACTCTCCTCTCAATGGCTGCCTTGTTCTAGTGGCTGATTATTAGGCAGAGAGAAGTGCATTCTGGGATGATTGTATCTGAATTTCCATTAGAAAGTGTGCCTGCCTCAGTTGAACTGAGGTTCTCTTCTCTCCCCACTGTTTCGGCTCTCTTGCTCATTACAGATTTGCAGATGGGCTCAGGCTGATATAAAGGGCTCTGTACTGTGGCCCTGCTCTGTTCCAGAGCCAGTTTAGCTCTGTACCCTGATTGACCAATTTATGTACGAGGGAAATGACCCTGTTTTGAGGGAACAAAAAGATTAAAAAGTATTAAGAATATTCCTATTCATCTGCCCCTTTTTTTTTAAAACTAATTAGTGATGTGAGAATTTTAGGTTCAACACAAATCCATCATTGTTGGAGAAGTCTGGACATGAGTAGTGGTTTGAATGGTGGCTGTACGGTTCTGTTGAGGTACTTTAAAATATCATTATTTTTAAAAAAAAATACAGTGGTGACAATGTTTGAAATTACTGTGACCGTTGAGATAAAGGGCCACAGAGGAATGGTGACCTCTGGACATGAACGGCCTTGTTTTCTCTTTTTCAAATGCGATTACACAACAGAAGGACAAGAGCTGTGGAGCCTGAACATGAAGGGAGGTCTTTAGGAACGAGGAAAAGTGAGAGTGTGACGCCACAAAGTGGGTTTTCAGTTTTTGGTGTGGGGGGGCCGCTACAAGGATGTTTGAGTTGAGTAAAGTGTGAGCAAACTGCTGCCAGTTTCTGCTTCAGGCTGTGTTCCTGGTATGTGCCCTTTCAGCTTTGTGCTCAGGGATCAACCAATCAATGGCAGCCATAAGTAACCCTTCTGCTTGGCTATTGGACACAGCTGAATTCCATGACTCAGCATGGCCGTAGATAAGATGTTATGATTGAGGCTCTGCCAATAAAACGAGGCCACTGCCCGGAGTTCAATAGGTTGGACTTCTGCTTCTGTAATTGCACGCACAAAGTTTGCACCACCTACACACACTGCCAACATGGTTCTTATCCTTAAAGTTCTCCGAGGATCATGGATTGTGCAGGGAACTAGCTTAAAATGAGAGATTTGTCATGCATAAATACACGCTCCATTACATTATCATGTTAAGGGTATAATGGCCTCTGATGGTTTTTGGGTGAGTCAGTGTTTATACGGACTGTTGAAAGCCTGTAGACATTTGAAACCTCTCTCACTCAAAAAAAAAAGCAACAAAAAGACTGCTCTGAAATCCACCTACATAAGTATTAAAGGATAACTCTGAGCATGTTTGCAGTCTGTGGATGCACACACGCTCACACTCATTTCCCACACTAAAGCAACACTTGGTTTTCATTTTTGTCTTAACCTGTCGTGCTGACCTATCCCTCATCTCATTCCCAAGTCCTAACGCGTTATTGCCAAAATTGGGCTGGAGTGAGCAGGAGAAGTCCGTATTTGTCATTGTTTGACTTTTTCTCTAGAGCTTCTCCCCCCGGTGGTGGTCCTGAATTTCCTGAAGGAAGTCAACTCACGATGCCTGGTCATGTGTTTATGCGAGGGGGGTGGGGAAGGAAGGCCAAAAGGATTGGATAGGGTGGAGAAGAGGAGAGCTGAGGGTCAAAGGTGAGGGTAGGAGTTAGAAAGTGGCAACAATGGAGCCAGTTTTGTTCTTCTTTTAAGGAAGAATGGTGACAAAATGAGAAGAAAGATTGCCCGTTTGTTGGAAAAATACAGCATGGTACCAGATTAAAAAAAAAATATATAGATCAATCCTGACCAATCAGCTGTTAAGACTGTTCTGGAAAGAAATAAACAAGTGTTAACACGTATCCTCCTTTTGAACTACTACCGAAAAGCCAAATTAGAATTGAGCCTCATCCAGTAGTACCCAAAACGTCAGTGCTCTAACCACAAAAAGAGTAGGATGTGTACATCTGTTATAAAAAAAAAAATCTACTAACTTAAATATTTAATACATATATTCAGTAGAAAATAGTTTTAGTGAAAGATTGACTTCCTTTTTTGACAGAAACAAATTCATTATGATGAACTGGAAGTGTTTTGCAGACTTGGCTCACTCTAGTTATTCCTATTGTTCCAATGTGAGTCTGACATCATCATGTCAGTGGTCGTGTTAAAGCAGGCTAGACGAGAGCAATTGCAGATTGTACCAAACATGATCAGGAAAAGCAACGACCAGCCAGCACGTGCTTGTCAGGTTTAGTCTACTGTCCCAAGAGGGAGTGTCTGAAACGTTCTTGAGAAGTAAAGTAGCAAAATTTATAGATTTTTTTTTTTTAATTTTTAGGTTGTGGTAACCTTATTTGATTAAAGAGATGAATGAAAAATGTGTAATCATAAGCGAGTGTATAGTGCAGTGGTTAACACATTCTCCTAACATGTGAAAGCGCTGGGAGGAGACACAAATCCTTGGGAGGGCTGCTTCGGGAAGGGCATCTAGCCAAAGCAAACATGTCAATCCATCCGCTGTGGCAACTCCTTGCAAATAAAGGAGCAGCTAAAGGAAGCTACTTAAACTATAATCACAAGATCTAAACTGTACTTTCACTATTAAGTATATCATCAAGTGGCGTTATCTTTTTTTTTTTTTAGCTGTTTTCTTATGAGTTTTAAAACTTTCTGCTTGTACTTGCTGTCCTAAGTTGTGTCATGTGCTGTGGGTGGTGTTTTTAAGTGAAGCAATAGTTTTGTGTATTCTGATACAACTTGTTGCATGTCCGTCTTTCGTGAAAGTAGAGCGTTAGAAGGCTGGATTTTTTTTTTCCAACGTTTCGTTTTAACGGCACATTTCTCTCTGCAGTGTTATTGTTTAGCGGTGGAGCCCTCGGAGCATCACCAGCTGGATTAAATTCACTGGGAAAGGGGGGAAAAAAAGAGGTTCATGTAACAGCAACTTGTGTATTTCAAAGAAACTTTGAGGTTGGGCTGTTATCTGTGAAGACTGGCTCTAAGCTCTTTCCGTCAGCCATAATATTGCAATTTAAAACACAAAGCAATAACTAGAATCCGCACCTCAGCTCCTCACCTCAGCTGTTTGCTTTTCATTTAATTTTAACTCATTATTAGCAATAATTAGATTGGGTGGCCAGTTGAATGTGGTGCAGAAATTATTTTAGTGTTTGGCAGTGTACAAACAGGAGACTGTGTGCAGAGGGAGGAAATGGGATGGTGGTGCTGTAATTGGATTTAAATTTGTGCTTGGTCAAAAAACGCCAAAACACCTGCTTTAGGTTTGGGTTTGTTAATTCTCATAGATAATGATGTTGATGCTGCTACGACATGAGTTTGCGTTCACCCGACTCGATGTATGTTTATCGTGACGTCTCTTACCTGCTGCTTCTGCCTGGAGTCCTGACAACTCTATTGGAGGTGTCAGCATACACCTGCGATTCTCAGATAGAGGAGAGGTGGAGAGTGGGAGGCTGAGAAGTGTTCAGTTTCTGAAATATTCTAATTAAGGTTGGCAGCTTTAATCACAGACTGATAAGCACTGGAGAAAAAGGAGAGGGACAGGAGAGGAGAGCGGGGGGGTGCAGACAACAAGAGGCCTCTAAAGAGGTTCACTGGATGTTTCTCATCTATGAGTTGTGTAGATTGCTTATGCTTCCCCCTCTGCTTCCTCTTTTCTCTCCTGTTTTTTTTTTTTTTTTCTTTTATTTTTTTTTTTTTTCAGAATTTTTTTTTTTTCTTTTTGTTCCCCCCCCCCCCCCCCCCCCCGCTTGTTCTT
>VURO01003814.1:8604-29810 GCA_015108175.1 Pelvicachromis taeniatus | reverse complement strand
CTTTGCTTACTGTTTTTTTTTTTGTTTTTTTTTTTTTTTACATTTATTTTTTATTTTTCACAGAATGTTTTTGTTTATTCCTGTTCCCATGGCGCCCTCCATCACTGGTTTTTCTTGCCCTTGGAGAGCAGCGCAGTGGTCCTCTGAGCTGCGGTTAAGGACGCAGGAAGGGCACCACCTTGTCACTAGATGTTTGCTTCAGATGCCACTTCAGGGGATCTGGCCAGCACTGTGGCGGCCTTTGGCATCTCCACAGTGAATACGTGCTGACGCTGTCTCTCTCCTGCACATACATGGCTGCACAATAAAACCTTGTATCTGGAGAGGGGACATGTTTTACAATGTTGTGATTAGGTATTCTGAAGTTGTATCTTGCCAAAGGCATTTTAACATGTGCAAATCATTACCTGGCTGTTAGTGGTTAGTATTCATGTTTGATCCAGTTCGAGTCGAAATGTTTCAGAATTGTTTTTTTGATTAATAAGGGCACTGAAACAGTGTGGGGGGGGGGGAAAGAAACATGTACACTACTTTATGAACACACAATTGGAGCAACAGCAGCTGACCTTTCCTCACGCTCATAACATAACTGTCAGCGTGGTTCTGGCCATTCGGCAGCTATGTGACAACGGACATCATATCCTCTTTAAGGTGAGAAGATAAGGTGGCTGTTCATAGCCATTTGTTATCACAGGCAGTGAGCCCCTGACACCTCCACATCCCTTATCTGGCTTTGTCCCAGTTTTTGTCCCAAGCCTGGACTCATGCATGCCCAAGGCTGATGAGTAAGCACCGCTCAGCCTGCGGATGGCTGTGCCTGCCGTTATCGATCGCAGCGGCACCGCCTGTCATCCAGCCACCACTTAGCTAATGATGCCCATGCTATTGTCTCACGGTTTGGAAAACTGCCATAAAAACAGAAAATGGCAGCTGATTGAAAATTTATTTTAATAATAGAGGAGACACGCCTAAAGTGGGATCCGCACTGGCGTGCTTGTGTCCGTCTGTGTAGATATTTGACTTCACAGAGTGGAAGGATTTGGGGAATTCAACCTACACCGATGTCCTTGTGAAAAGGCCGCCAATAAAACCAACCGCACGTAGTCCGATGTGGATGATGCTGTGCGTAGGTTGTGTGCTGATTGTTTGAAAAGTGGGTTTAAGCAGGAAAGAAGGGAACTGCGAGAGGGAGAAGTTAGAAATGATACCAAAGATAAAAAAAAGCAACAAGAGACGCACAGACAATGCTCCGGTGGGCACTTTTGTTTTTCACACTGCTCCCACAGCTACAGCATACAGACAAAGCTGTGAATAGGCTCTCTCTAGGTCCAACCCACAGCCACACCAGTTGTTTAAAGGAACCTCGACTGACCGATACTCTGTTATGCTGTCCTTATCACAGTGTGTGCTTTCTTTCTGCCCACTCCCTTTCTTTCTGATGTTGGCTGTCTTTGTTGTGACGGTGGTTGGTTCGTCTACATGAAAGACAGATCATGATTTCCGCCAGTCTGCAGCACTTTGTGCTGACCTGGTTTTGATCGTGCTACTCTGATTGTTACCGTTGTTAATCAAACACACACATATGTGTGTGCTTAATAAACCCCCCCGCTGTGATGAATCACATGAAATGCTTTAATCTAGAGGATATCCAGAAGGGCTACCGTGAAGCGCAGTACTCTTTAAAACTTTTAGACACTTTAGATGCATCGGTCAGTCAGTCCCAGCGAAGGAAGTTGACTTATCTGTGCCAAATTTAATCTGAAGGGTGAAACGGTAATCCCAACCATAGAGAGTTCCATATTTTCAGTATTGACACTTATGTTGTAGGCCTCACAGTATCTGGAGCTCAACACCATGGAGTTGCTCTAGGATTACATGATGAGGCTAAAGCTACTTAGACAGGATTAACCACAGAAGTGCTTGAAGTTTCCCAAGATACTTGGAAAAATTGACCCAGCAACCTTCAAACGCTACGTACAAGTATACCAAGGGGAATTGCGCTGTTTAAAAGTAAAGAGTAGTCAAACCTAATACTGATGGGTATATAGTTTGTTTTTGTGTTTACTCCTCTTTGTGTTTCTGAAAGCACCCACACTTAACAGTCATTAATATAGCTACTGTGCCATTTTAGAGGATTGCACATGGATTTTTCTGAGATGGGGTTTCATGGTGGTGACATGGGTCATTTCTCTTCTTAGTGCCATAATTTCCCAGGATTCAGAAGAGGCCCCAAGGTCCATAGCACTTATGTCAGAGTTCATTTCCTGTTGGAGTGCTCCAGCAGCTCCTGATCCACCATTTTCTAACATTCCTGACAAGAACTGGAGTAATCCGTGTCACTTCCCAAACAGTTATATGAATTTTTTTTTTTTTTCCCTAGAATCAGCTGAAGTTGTGGGGAATTTCCCACAAATTACCTAAAAATTTGAAACCATGTCGCAGTCAGTTTACAGTTATTCACTGTCAGTTTATAGTGAATAAACGAAGCGTAGGTAAAGTGAAACAGCAGTGTGAAATCATGGATCCACTTTAAGATGAACCTACTGACGTTAACTTTTTGAATCACAGAAGGGAGCGAGGGCAATGGTTTACAAAGGAAAACGTCTTCCATTTTTGTGAATCGTCCCAAACCACGAACTTAACTCGTTCATCTTCCTTTGCATCTTTGTTTGTTGTTGTACTGACTTGCATGGATGTTGGTACGATAAAGGTAAAGAAAACATGGGTGAGGAATGTAAACATGTTGTTCGAAGTCGCTGTTTTTGGTTTGAAGGCTATTTGGAGACATAGATGGCCTCGCCATAGCACAGCATACATCCGTCAAGAAGAAGACACTGCAGACCTTTGTGGGAAGATGTTGCTGTGAATGCAGTTTGTTGTTGATGGGTTGGTTTCCTGTAGCTTAAATCAAATGTGATTCCCAAAAAACAAACAAACATATTTTTGGTGGAAAAGATGAATATAAGACGTTGGCATTTGAGCGGGAAAAGGAGGGAATAATACATTTGTACTAAAAAGAAGAGAGGCAGCATTTAGGTTTGGTTGAATAGCTTAATTTTCATCGTTTGCACAGGTGTATGTGACCTTTCAAATCAAATTCAATTGAAATTCGGCATTTACAAACGATTGCATCCATTAAAGAAGAACTCCAGGTATTTAGCTTCGATTTCAAGCGTTTCAGATTTCGGAGAACTTGTGCAACAGTAAAGCTGGCTTTTGCATTTGTAGCTTAGTCGGTGTGGATCCTGCATTTCAAGTGTTCAAGCTCAACTGAGTCATTTTCCCTGAATTGGCAAAGCCTCACCAGAGCCACACAAGACTGTTTTTCCACGCATTGTGTAGACCGCAACTAGTAAAAGGACATTTACATTAACAATGAATTAAAGATTAACACTTACTAAATGTTTAAAAAGGCGTTTCTAGAACACCGATTGTGTGAATGTGTCGTTGAATTGTTGTGGTTTCCAATGTGGTGCAGAACTGAAGGATTTCATATTAATATAGTATTTCAGTATTTGTGAAGTTTCTGTGGCTTATAACTCAGTTTTACGGCGATCCCAACAAAGAGCGCAGGTGCCTGTCAAGCTCATGTGTAGCTACCGTTACTCCTGCACAAAAAACCCCAAAACAGTTTATTCATGTTTATTCATGCAGGCTGTTATGCTTTAAGTCCTGCAGCCACACCACAAGGCAAAGCAGTTAATCACTAACGACTCTGAATGACTAATGGCGTACTCATCCACCAGCGATTGTGGCTTCTGTTTAAAAAATTTCATTTCGCTGAATTTTGTCATCAAGAGCACATTAATTTAAAACAGTGGGGATACAGAAGGTTGGAGACAACGTGGCATTGTGGATTATGAATTCTTAATTCCTGACATTTTGTTGTATTTGTATATCTTTAAGAAAATGGCATTACTATATTAGAGCTAACAAATCTTAAGTAAAGTCACAGTTCTGCTTCCTCCATAAAACACTAGGCACTTTTGCGCTGATGGGCACTTTTAGAGCATTTGTGAGCTGAAAATTGTAACTCTGTCTATGCAAGTACTTTGTTGGCATGCCAACAGTAAGGCTTTAGGTCAACCAAAAGGGTGGTGTGGTATGTCCATGTTGAGCCTTTAACTAAGACAACAAATAAGACTACAACAGAATAGAAACAGCATCTGTTAGATTACACAATAGCATTTTACACCATGTGATACAGTTTTGTGCACATACCACACTGTCTCAAAGTAAGACTTTTTCTTTAGAGCACAATATTTTAATGTTTATTTTTTTTAAATTATTATTATTTCACCCATAATTACAGTCCAGCTCTAAGTGCATACTTACAGCATGACTAGGGCTTATGTTTCCATGAATCCATATTCACTGCAATCATGCCTCATTCCTCGTTTGGGTTACAATGTTTTTTTGTGAACGAAAGAAACAGGGACTAGTGTGATCCTGATTTACTCAAAGGTGCAGTGTAACAGTTAGCTGGTCTATAAATAATAATTTTAAACAAAGCCAGACAGGTTTCGGGTCATGTCGATGAGACTTTTTGTCACCACAAAAAAATCGGCGAGAAATTATTCAAAGAAGTTCCTCGAGTAGCACTATCACCTGCTCTTTGTGTGTGTGAAAATATGCATCTGCTTTAGAGAGCTCTAGAGTCACAAAGAAGTGATTTGGGACTTGAAATAACAAGACTAAGACAATGATTGTACAAGGAGAAGATCCAAAGTGTATTAGATCCATTAGCTTAGGAGTTGACGTAACATGTCAGATTCTTTCGTGTTTTGATTGCAGTTCTTGTTCAGGAGCTCTTTGGTAAGATGGATCAAACCAGTGCCCAAGACGAGTTTAACCTGCCCTTAAACAATGATTCGAGGTGTTCCACATGAGCAAGTGTAAGACCTTAAGCAACCCTATTTCAACATGCACAATAAGAGTCCCACTCACAACTTTTAGTTTTCGCTTCACAACTTTGTAAATACACCATCTCTCTGTCTCTGTCCAAGATCTCCCGGTGTTTGAACATTTCAGGATGTTGGAAATTTTGCCACTCAGACTGTTCACATTCTGCTTTTAGGCTGCAGAGCTGAGCTTCCATTTAAGGCTGTGCCTTTTCCTCTCTTCCTTTCATTGCCTGTTCCTTCAGAGGTTATAGTTGACAGGAGACATGGGTGGGTGATGTCAGCTCTTTCCTTAGGGAATTCAGGGGTCCTCAGGGGTCCTGTGAGGTTGGGCAGCGGCTCCAGACGGGAAACGGTGATGGTAGAGAGGGGAAGGAACCGCTCGCTTCTGTTTTGTTTTGTTCACGTCAGTGCTAAAGAGGGAGACACAGGATGTCGATGGTAATGGCTCTATTGCCAAGAGGCGCTCAGTCATAAGCATTTGTGCATGTACGTATGTTGGAGCTGTTGGAAATATTTGGCACACCGCCAGTTTTCCAGATTTAAGTTTAAATCGCAGTTTTGCTGCCTTTTGCATTCATTTGTTTTTCACAATTCCTTTGTTTTTTGCTACAAGGGTGTAAAAGAAGTTTGTGTTTCTTGCAGCTTCCAACTTTTCATGCAGACATTGCATTCGTTAATGCTGGGTCACTGACTTGTTCAGAAGGTGTCTAATATTTAAATCATGTGCTCAACACTTGAGCGGTGCTTGTGAGATCTCTGCTAGCGTGTAGGGTGTTGCTCCTGGGTCTCACTGATGATGTACCCTTGTAAACAGTTCCCACTGCTTGCACAGCTGGGGCACACTTGACAACCTCTGCAGTGCATGTGAAGTGGGATGGGGAAGAAGCAGTCGAAGAGAGCTGGGTTAGGGTTGGGCGGCGAGTGACTGGACTGATACAGCGGTGGAATGTTTCGACCGCCTTTGGGGCAAAAAGGAAAAGTGAGTTCAGGGGAAACCAGAGCATAAAACTGATTATAAATGACAAATCCCCAGCTTTTGCAACCAAACAGTGTTACCTGCTCTATCCCGAGGATGGTAAAATGCAATCACAACAGCTATGAGCCCAATTCAATCTCCTGTATGTATTCTGTGTGCATGTGTTGTGAGTACCATTGTGTATGTGGCCTCCCCGATTTCAACAGAGACAGGAAATTTTGCCCCTCCTCTTCACTGTCCTCCCTTCATCCTCTACCCTGTGCTCGCTGCCTGGCGCTGATTGGCTGGAGGGAAAGCGAGGGATGAGGTTTTGTCGTTTAATCTGCCAGCAGATCGCCACTGATGGGTCTCTGTAGAATGGCTTTAGTAAATTACTGTTCCAGGGAAGGGCAAATCCCTTCTATCAGATAGCAGCTCTCTCTTCATCTCTCCCTCTATTCCAAGTTCCACACTCTTTCTCTTCAGTACGTCAGTCAGGCTCTGACTTTATCTTTTTTTATCGCTGTCTAACTCTCCTGTTCCCTTCACAGTTGTCCACTACTTGTCTCTTCTCTTCTCTTCTCTTCTCTTCTCTTCTCTTCTCTTCTCTTCTCTTCTCCTTTCCAAACGTGCACGCTTCACAATGCACACCTGTTTGTGCGTCTGCACTTTATTCCTGATTTTCTGTTCCAATGGGCCTCACATCTGGAGTGAATTAGATGAGCTGGTGTCAGAAAGAGACGCACTGTGAGTTTTGCTCCGAGGCTACTCATTGACATCGGCACATTACAGTCCCTGTGAACAGTTTCCCCTATTCCCTGGTGTGTTCATGCGTGTTAACAAGATGGACCAGTTTTGAGAGCAGCCATCTTGCCTCGCAGTGTGTGTGAAATTGCACAAGATAATACAGTACATCCTGAAGAAGGGTGTTTGCGGATTAGAGGGGAACTGTTTTATGCATATGGATTTAGTTTTGCATACCTGTGTCACAAAAGACATCACAGGAATAAAGAAGATTAGGGAGGGAGAAGGATATTGAGAGAAAAAAAAAACAAAACAAGGGAGTGTTTTTGTCTACCTGTAACTTGCTGTGTGGGTGCACTCTTGCCTGAGGTGGGGAATGTTGCTTGGCATGAAAAGCTGAGTGAAGCCAAACTCCAAGTGACCTCCTGTGTTTTGTTACAGCTCAGTCTAACTCCTCCTCAGTTGTGCAAAACTGCCAGCATTCTTCTGCTCTGTAGTGACATATGGTAGCCAGGCATGTGTGATGTCACAAAGTACTATAGTTTCTGTGATGATTCTCTGTCTTGACAATTTACAGGTGGCGTATGATGAAAGATGTAGAAGCCACACGCGAACGCATTTCAATTCAAAAATTTAGAAAATGCTGCCGTGGGAGGGATCACTGTCGTTTTTGGTGAATATCTCTGAGTTACTGAAGCCACTTCAGCAATATACATACATACTCACTCATAGGGTGCCTAAATCACTGTCAAAGACACTGAGAGACATCGTCATAGCATAGAAATCCAAAATGAACTGCAGGATAGGCGACACGATCTCAGCCTGCTTTGGGGACCAGGCCTCGGTGTCTTCTATTGCCGGTGGCTGTGACGTCATAAGCGAGGAAGCAAAAGTGCAGTTAGAAAGAATAATGGACTGCGCTGTTGCTAAAAACAAATGGCCATCCTGCTTTCTAATTGTCGCTTGCCAAGAGCTTCTGCCATTGTTTTGTTTACTGTTTATACTTCTTTTTTTCTCTTATGTCAGACGGAAGGCAAACTGAATGCTGCAGTGACTCATCCCATCTTGGTATAAAGTACTGCCTAACCAGCTAGTGCTGGTTTTACCCTTGCTTAATACCACTTTTTGCCATTAGTAGAAATACATTACAAATATTTCTTGAACAGAACGCCATACCTGTAAGTTTTTTCTGTTTGTTTTTGGTTTTTCATTTGCAAAGTTTTACAGATGGTTAGAGTTGTTACAGCGTTCCGTAGCTGTGTACAGATTTAACTAATGCTTTCAAGTTAATATTGCCCCGACTGAAAGGATATAAGAAACGGTAATGATAAAAGTATCTGTATAGTACTGTGCAAATGTGTTGAGCTGCCTGTCATATATATATATTTTTTTTTGATATTTTGCTTCCAGGAGCCGTATTGAGCAATAGCTATCCAGGCATTGAAGATGGAAAACAGGTGCAGAATTATTGAAATATGTTCAAACATGCACACAACTACAGAATATAGGGCAAAAAGAGTTTTCACAGTTCAAAGGAGCGTTTGAGTTGATGTTTGGTATGATCACATTTATTCTTCAACACAGCCTGAACTCTCTTTGGCAGCTGTCTTGTAATTTCTTTAAGTAGTCTTCAGGAATATTTCTTCAGGAATATTTCTTCAAGCTTCTTGAAGAAGAACCAAGAACTTGAAATCTTATCTTAGGATGTTGGCTGCTCCTCAACATGATCCCACACCACTTTAATAGTGTTGAAGTCCGGGCTCTTGGGTGACTGTTACTTTTCTATTGTGTGTGTGTGTGTGTGTGTGTGTGTGTGTGTGTGTGTGTGTGTGTGTGTGTGTGTGTGTGTGTGTGTGTGTGTGTGTGTGTGTGTGTGTGTGTGTGTGTTTTTTAATCTGCACGGTGGATCAAAATCTGATGGCACCCTAAGTGGCTGAAATGCAACCTCAAATGATGATAGACCCCCTTCTGTGTTTTACAGATGGCTGTAGACACTAACTGTTGTAACTCTTTCCTGAACTTCTCCCTACATATTGATAATGATTTGAGCCCAAAACCTCCAATTTAAATTCATCACTCTATAAAACCTGTTGGGACTCATTTTGCTTCCAGTTTTTGTGTAATTTGGCATACTTTAGAGTTTTCACCCGGATTGCTTATCTTAAGAATGGCTTCTTGACATCTTCACTTCCACTGAAGCAATTTCTGATGGGGCTTTGGCAAAACATTCCTCCATTTGATGGAAAAATTATCTGAAAATGGTCATGTGCAAGGACTGGACTGAAAATTGGTGAAGAAGACTTTCGGATTGCCCAGAGAACTGTTGTTCAAAATTGCAAGAAAGTCTGATTCCTTGGAAGCAAAATGTAAAATAAAATGAGAGGTGGCTGAAGATTGTGTATATTAATGTTAAGCTTCATCTGGAGTGTTTATGCACATAGCTTCTAGTCAGTATTACTGCTTGTGAAAGTGGATAACGGTAATGTTAATTCTTTGACCTTAACACAGAATGTTTGATCCTTCAGTCCAGTTCGTCCCGATGAGATGCAAAGACGGGGTCAGGAAGAAAAAAAACTATCGCTAATGAGAGGAGAAGAGCAGTACGCCAGCCAATATGCTGCTGCTGGAGAGCAACCAGACTAGATTAACTGCATATCATAAATATGTATGTTCATCTAAATGTTAGATTTTGAAATTGTTACTTTACAAGTTTTGATGTATTGTATATTTTTATGCTTTGACTTTTTTGTCATTTAAACTTTGATGCCAGTCTAGAAACCTGAGTTGAATTACCCGCCCTAAAGCTCACAGCTGCTACCACAAATACAATATTGTTTTCGATAAGGCTGCTACAGCCAACATATCTATGCCCCCAAAGCAAAAGATAAGTAATAAGTGTACATTTTGTAGGCAATGTTGCTCTTTTTGCCTTACCGCAGTAAGGCAACAAGTCACCTGTAATTTTCAGATGTTGCCTGGACTACACTAGTTCTAGTTCTACTTAGTAATGTCTTATTACACTCTAATAGTACGCAGACTGGCTTAATTCTTACTTTAGTACCAACGCAGATTAGAATGACAGGACTCAGGATGACTCCTGTTCGCTGAACCCCACCCTTTTCATCGACTGTCTCTCCCCACAGTCTGAAAGGAAGCATCTGCCTGCCCCTCTGTCTCCCCACTCCTCACCACACAAGCTCTCTCCCTGTTTCCACAGCCCACACTGCTATCGCTGCAGCTGTTAGCTATCCAGCTCGCACCGATGTTGGAGCCTCTAATCTCTCTAGCATAAAGGCCATGCAAAGAGAATTTATGTTAGCCTGCCACGGGAATGAAAGGAGAAGCGGAGAATCGTTTGAGCAGGTTGACAGATAAGGCTCTTGTGCTTTCTGTGTGGTGCTTTTTAAGCCATGTTAAGCTGCTTAATTAGACATAATCTACAGACCCCAGACTGAGGCGGAACTAATGAAGTTAAAAGACTCAAATCCCATCCTGCCATCACACTCTCCGCTGCTCCACACCATCACCCGTGCTTCTCCGTCTCATCACTGCGCCGTCCTATCTGCTGCCTACCATCGTCCTTCCTCCTCCTCCTCGCAGCACACTCTGCTCTCTCTTCCTCCCTACCATCCCACTCTTTTCTTTTAACACTTCAATCCCACCCAAACATTCTGCCTACAGGACAACCTTAAACCTTGAACACAAATAACTTGTCCATCATCAGCATAGTTTCTTTGGAGCACTGAATTTTTCCCATTTAGCATCAGCAAGATATCCTCAGAAGAAATAAAAAGGTCACATGGTGAACCTCAGAAAGGAAATGTTATAAATGATATTAAACCCCCTTAAATTCATCTATATACTTATATTTCAATATCGCAAACCAACCATTGAAGTTGTTACAGCGGATACTTTCTCCATACATCCAATTGGCAAATCTCATGTACGGCACACTGTTTAAGCTGCTTTAGCTGCTTTACCCTGTCATATCTGTTTTCACTGATGCCTACTCTCCTTTTTGGGCTCGGTCTTGTGACTTCTCTTTCCATCTACACCTAGGCTACTGTTAGGATAGATAATCACAAAAATGTCGCAAAAAGACGCTTTGAATGAACGTTCCTGTTCCTGGCACATTAAGAAGCCTATGCACCTAAGCATTTTTTTCTTTTTCTTTTTAAGGCCGCCATCCTGCTTAAGTTGTTAACAGAGCGAGTGTTGCATTTTTTACAAGATGCTAAAACATCTGAAGTGTGACAAAGCACTGAGTGTCTTTTCCGTGCTGAGCACTGCATGTCTTTCCTATCCAAATGGATGGCTGAGCATTCACAGGTCAACACCTCCACAGGGCTAAAAGAACGTTAAACTCTGGGTAGAATGCAACACTCGTTACCATCGCTTTTTACCTGGCCTCACAGTGCAGGAGGGGTGGGACAAAGTGTACACAACCAACTATTATGTCCTACTTCTAAGCACTTAGCAGCAGTAACTTCTCCTCCGGTGCTGTTGTTCTGTCTGTATCAAATGACATCCCCAAACTACCACAATGGTGTTATGAAAAATAATGGTTGGAGGAACACGTTGTTCATTTTGTTCCGTGGGTCTACCAGTTAAGCAGCATTCAGGTAGAAACGGGTACTTGCAACATGTTTGCTCTTTAAGACATTTTGTATGCAATTAAAGCATCACAGCTCTCAAACGCTCCCAGCAGGGTGTTTTCAGAAGAGTGTCAGGCGTTTTCATCTGGCTTATTTGTGGCTAGTGCTTGCCCTGCCTACATCTTGGGAGAGAAGTTGTACATGTGTCTTTGACGTGTTCTTCATACTTCATATACTATTTGCTGATTTCTCTCCATGTAGCAGCTATCAGCTGTGTAGTAGCCTTTGGTGTAATTTTGCAGGATAGGTTTCCTCGTTGCAGTAAGTCAAGATGAGAGGGGGATAATGTGACAGTTTACAGCAACTACAAGGCTGGTGAGATTGTACTGTGAATGGTAGTAAAACACAAATGGTGAATAATAGTATCCTCTGCTTTGAGAAATACTCTATAATAAAGGCAGTTCAGGGCCTGAGAACTCTATATTCTTAACCATGTAAACGGGCTTCTTATCTAAATTGACAGATGTGCGATAAAGTTAATAAAGAACAAGGCACATAAAGCAGAAAATGTGATGAGGCAGTAATTGTTGCTTTGTCTAAAAATAGAAAAGTAAGCGAGCTTGGCAGGTGTTGCAAGGGCTTTAACAAGTTAGGCTTCTTTTCATTTTCGACCTGTGCAGCGCTTTCAAACTGCCTGCCCTTGTTTTTCTGTCCCCCTCCAGTAAAAAGAGGATGTTTTCATGTCAGTGACAACACTTCTTTTCCGTAATCCCACCATGGGAAAAGAGTCTGCTCTTCCATATATATGAACATTCATTTATAGGTATGTGAGTGATCCCTCATCCACCCAGCCACATACCTTTATATACAGTAGGCTTTGTTAATACATCAGCTTTTGATGCAGCCCCTAGTTGCTGCTTTTGTATGTTTACATATTTCTCCTATCTTCATATCTTGCAGTACCAGCTTCATTATTTTTACTGAAGCTGAACAGCAGTTGTTCCCCCCCACCACCACCACCACCCCCACCCCTCCTGCAGAGGAGTGGCTGCCGTGCTAGCCTGTAAACGCTCATCCTCCGTCCAGAAGGAGATTGCAGCTGACCATTGTTGGGTTTCATCATCGTCATAAATGCTCTGCTTCACTGTCGATGACCTGTCAGAGAATTTTCTTCACCCCATTATCTTTCTGCTTTTCCTCCATATCCTCCTTTAGCCCTCCTTCCCACCGCATCTTACCTCATCTTAACCTATAATGCTCATGGTCATTTGCACTGTCAAACTCATTCTCTTCACTCTCTCTTACGGGTGCTGGAGTATATTTGCATTCATTTAGATGAAGCAAAGGCAAACACTGCCAAATCCTTTAGGATGGAAATTACTTTTAGCTCTTATAAGCTATAAAATTTTAACGGACAACATTAACATTATTGTCCCTGTGCATCCTCCTTCATCTTTTCCTGATGAGGTAAACCTGCCCCCCCGAATTGGTCTCTTTGCTGGCCGGTATCATGGTACTGTTGAGTGGATCTGAGGGCTGCTGCATTCTGTTTTGCTTGATTAGCCAGTATGTGATGCTGTAGGCAGCTTTGTTTTGTTGCTGAATGGACTGTTCCACTGAGAGCGCAGCAGACGACAAGGAGCAGAGGAAGGAGGGGATGGAGAGGAGAAGGGTGGAGTGGAAAAGGAAAAGCAGGAAAATGCTGAAAAAAAGATAAAGGCTACGAGGGAAGGATATAAAAAGAGAGGTGGGGAGTAGATAAATGAGTCAGGAGAGAAGGCTGGAGCAAAGGGGAGAAGCAGAAATGAGGAAAGGAGTGTGATGCAGAGGAGAAAAGAAGAAAGAAATGACCTCTTCTCCTGTGGAGAGGGAAGATAGCTGAGTGTTTAGAAATGCTGAGGTGGACAGAAGCCATATCTTCCACCAACACAGCACCTGCTAGTCTGCCTGCCTCCTCCCATTCACTGACCGACTTTCTATTGTGGGTATTTGTGTGCTCATGAGTGTCTTTCTGCCCGTGGAAGTGTGTGTATCTGTGAATACACGTTATTATTCATACAGTTGCCGTGCCATTTTTGTTTCCACCCATAAGCAGACTGAGATTTTGTGCTCGAAAAAATGACAAATCCCAGAATCCCTGCACTGCACCACTTTAATACATGCGTGATGGGCTTTAATAGCATTTCATGTAACATATGGAAAGAGGTCTCTTTCCATATGTTTCACCATTAGTGGTTGCACAAATTCAGAATCTGTATGAACCTGTGGGACCTGCAGCAGTGCATCCTTTTAGAAGTTGGGCTTGAACGCTCTGATCGTTGCACTGCTGGTCAATATGATCATAGGCGTAGTCTTTGAAATGGCACCACAACAGAGGAGTGACCAGGCTGTATCAGCTGAATGATTTAAATAAATCAAAAAAAAAAAAAAAGATCCAGACTCCCCGGCAAATAATGTGGTTGCAGTACTTCATTTGTGGTCTACAAAATAGCACTGCGCTTCTGCAGCTGTGTACTATAGCTGACCGTGATTAACTTTAGAAAGAGATATCTATTTGGAACTTTAACAAAGGCAGTAATTTGCCCAGAAATTGTTGATGCACATAATAAATTGTGTAAAATGACTTCCTATTGCAGGTGAATTTACATTTTTAACATTAAGTAGTACTTACAATTACCAATAGTTGTTTTTGTAACCAGTTGAATCAACAGTTGAGGGCAGGGTTAAACATTTAACATCTGAACTATGCAAGGTTCACAATTTTAGCCCCACCATATTTTCCTTAGTGGTCCTTGCTCATTCTTACCAGCTTTTTACAGTTACAAATCCACCTGTGAATATGGAGGTGGAGCAGCTTCAGTAGTGCTTTCAACGCAAATCCACACCTGTTCCCCTACCCTACCTCATCCCATTCTCCACCTGACGCCCGTTTGACGACAACACTGTTTTCATCCAGGCGCAGACAGATGGTGGATGATAGGAGAGCCCAGAAAATTTGGGTTATCTTTTTTCTGTTTTTTTTTTTTTTCTTTTTTTTTTTTTGTTTTGAAAAAAATACTATTTTTTTTTTTTCATGCCGTTCTTCCTGTTTTTGTTTTTTGTATGGGTATAATTCATTGTGCCTGTGCCAGCATGCATGTTTGGTTTTGTGGAAGCTGACTGCGCTGTAGATGAAATGAAGCCCACTGTGAGTACCGACAGGATTGGCTTGTTAGCGCTGATGGGGTGGATGAATGCTGAGTACTGCGGGCTAGGATGGGATGGCAAAATATACAGTGTTGTCTTCGGCTGTGCTTGTGTGATTCCTGCAAATCTCTGCAAAAAATTCAAAGTTGCATACGATAAAATGAAAATACGACAACGATAAGCCCCCTTGAGCTCCCTCTTTGCCATCTCCAAGCCTCACTTTCTTTCTTTCATTTCATTTCTCTTATTCCTCTGTCTATTAAGTGATTTTTCTGTTATTGCCTCATCTTGTTGTTCCTTGTCCCAGAAACCATTTTGCTCCCCTTTCTTGTTATCTCTATGTTTTTCCACTTCTCCCTTTTGTAAATGGTCTGTTTAATAGACGATTGGAAGAACACGCATGCATGCATGCATTCACTCAGACACAGGCGAAAGGCTGAAATAAAGAAGCCCCTTATCTTTGCTAGCAGAGACACTTTCATGTGCTCGCATGCAGATGAATAATATATGTGGATACACGCACACACATAAGTAACCCTATTCGATTGGGTGTGATGCTGACATGGACCGTTGTACGATGTGTGTGTGTGTGTGTGCGTGTGCGCGCGAGTATGTGTGTGTACTTGGATGACTGCTGGCACTGTGAAGGGATGTGGAGTCTCTAGGGGCCTGGTGATGAATGGGAGTGTTGTCACTAGTCAGGTCCAGCTGCCTTTGTGCTGTCTTTATGCTGCGTGTTCTCCTATTATACCACAAGCGCTGCATGTTTGGTGCACAGAGAGACAGTGTGGGCGAGCTTTGTTGTTAATGTGAATTGAATGAAACAATTCTTATACGAGAAGGGTGTTAAGATGTTTACGTGCTGTATGTGTGAGAATACGCGCTAACACTTGTGATTAATGTCATTAAGATGTGCGTAGAACATCTAGACATTCACCCATGTGTACATCTGACTACACACACACACACACCAGAAAAAAACGGCTTCTCTCTCTTCATTTGCCTGGATAATTACGTGAGCATTTGTGTAGTTGGTTTAGAATCGGTATGAAAGGGTGTCTCCTGTGCCGGCATGTCGAATCTTTTTTTTTCTCAGCGTGTGAGAAGTGAGCTCTGAGAAAATGCTGTCAAAGCAGAAGCTGGGTAATTTGCCTACAGACACATTCATGATACAGTGACGTGTGTGTGTTTGCATAAATTTGCCTTCCAGAAGACTAGCTGTATGGTTCACATGGTTCGTGTGTATAAAGGCGACTCGTAGCTCAGTGGTTCAGAGTGTGATCATTGCGCACACTTACGTGGAGAGTTATAGATAATAAACCCCGGCTTCTCTGCTGTGGATAGATTAATCTAGTTGTGGTTTGTGTTCAGTGGGTGAGACACAGGTTGTTGTGGGATGCAAAAAAAAAAAAGTGTACATGCTTTACAGTAAGGCAGTCAGAGCTGTAATACTGATAAACTTCACTAATAATTTCTATGGATGCTGATTCATGTGCAGACAGTCGATGTAGGAACCTGTGCTCCGGTTGTGTGGTCTGATTTCTGGGTGAGTCATCGAATCTAGCATGACTGTGCATAAATTGCTGCGTTCCCCATCTGGCAGGCATCGCTCTGGGTGCAGTGGTGGTATGTTGTTGCACTGTAGACTGGCTGCTCATGAGGTTCAGCAAGATTGCTTATCACTGGAGAGTCATGCCCTATCAAGGTTGGCTTACAGCATTTTCCAGATATTATTTGTTCTGTTTTCTGTCCTGCTGTGACGGAAATGTTATTAGTGTAATCTTGAAAAGTGAGGATGTTTGCAAGTGAGGATGCAGAGTTTCTCAGCTCTGATAAAGAGTCACACCTTCCTCGTTGTGACTGCTTAGGTAAAATCACATTTAATGTTTTGCAGGCCTATAGAGATAAAACTAGCTTTGATACATGTGTAGTGGGATAATTTGACACCTATATGTATGCTCCAGACCTACTATATTAGAGTACAGGATACTTGTCACATTATTCCTTTAAACCACTACTGTTTTTATCATCCAGACAATTTTGTTTATTATATTTCAAGTGATAATACTCTGAAAAACAGGCGTCAGGCTAAACAAACTCACCTTGCTGTTTATTTTGAAAAGCATTTAGCAGTACAGGTGATAATGACAAAATTACAACAAGCCTCTCTGTTATTGTTAGATGCACACACACGCACACACACACTCTCACCTCCCTCTGCTTCTTCGGGGATCTAAATGGGAATCTGACTGGAGGTAAACATGTCATTGTGTAGAAGAGCCAGCAAACAGACAGCCTGACAGACCAGTTAATGGGGAGATGAAGGGATAGGGTTTAATAAGCAGCGCAGTGGATTTATTTAAACGGGGCAATATTTACCAGTCTGGACAATGTCTGATTGACTTTAAATTGACCTCGCTGTATCTCACCACATCGTTTATGTTTAAATTCTACTTATTTAGTTCTGTTCATTCATTATCATTTTCCCCTGATTGTGTCAAGCCCTTGATTTAGCTCCCATCGTAGGTTGTTTCTACTGAGGGAAGAGCCACACTTGGAAAAACTAAACATCGAAGTGGACTGTGGGACTGTGGCCAGGAGCAGTTTGTTGCCATTGCATGCAACAAGAATTTGAAAGATTATTGGACAACAGGAGCTTATAATAGTAATGCAGTCTAGAAATTGAAAAGCTGTAGAAAGATTCTGGCTTTAACAGGCTTCAGGTTGTGGCTCAGCTCTTCATCTTTGCTTTCTTTCACTGACTTACTTATGCCTAAATTATGCTTCAGCGGGAAATCTCGTAACTTAACCGGAAACGCCTCGTCGCCCTGTGCTGTAAACTTCCACATAGCCTGACGTCAGGTCGACACAGTCCGCACCAACTGAATGGCAGAGAGGGTTAAAACGTAGGATTATGCGTGGTTTCTAGTTCCGACATAAATTTCCCGTAGACGTCTATATCAGGCATTAAGCTTTCTCTCTTTTTCTACCTTTTCTTCTGCCATGGCAGCAACTCTCTAGTTTGCAATAGAAACAAGTCTTTATCGGGCTTAATTCGTTTATTCCTTTCTTTCCGGCCTTTTTTCACCCTCCCTCACACTAGATTTTATCACTATTGGATGTTTAGCCATACCCCGCTGCTATGTAGCTTGACTTTATGAATGAGCTGACTGAAGGTCATTTGGTCACTGTGCCTGACGAAGCTTTGCACACGCAGCTCACACATATTTCTCTTATCTCTTGGTATGAAGGGGGAAAAAAAAGAAAGTTGTTGACTGGCTCACGCCTTCTCACCTACTTCCTCCCTCCCCTCCCTGGCTCTCTGTGTGCAAATCCCCATGGAGACAAGAAGAGAAAGAAAAAAAAGAAAGTACACTGGAGAGATTGCTAGAGAAACAGAGGGATAAAGAGAAAAAAAAGAGAACTTTAAGTCCCCTGATGTGTGTTGAGTGGCCGGTGGCAAAATAATCCCTCCTTACCTTCACACAACAATCACACTAATGACCTTGCCTACGCTCATCAGTAGACAGACCAGCATCTTCAGGGAGAGACAGATGGAGTGTGTGAGACGGTGAGTGTTGTGTGAGTGGCCCCCTTCTTTGTTTTGGGGGGGGGCTCACACATCAAGGATTAGAAAGGCTTAAAGATGCTACGCCTTGGCGGATGTGCGCATTTGTGCATCTTTTGTGAGGTGAGCGTTATCTCAAATGACGTCAGCACTGATAGAGAGTGGTGTTGCATTTGAAACACAGTCAGGTGCAGAGGCTGCAGTAATACTGGCCTGCTGCTGTTATGAATGGGAACTTGAAGAGACGGGAACATGTTCCTCTGGTTCATTTCTGTGGGTCATAATGGTCTTGTGTCGGGCCAGTGTGACCTTCTGTAAACAAAAGCAACTCATTACGATAGCAATCTTAAAGTTCTCTGCATTTCTTCCGGGTTGTCTGCAACCTCTTGTGGCTTTCATCGGTGTATGGAGTATGCTCAGTTATGAATAACTATTTTTAATCAGTTTGTATACTTGCTCTTATAATCATAAAAAACACATGAAGGTTTATTGTCTGTGGTTCCTTTGACCTGCTGGTGATTGTGACTTGGATTGACATAATTCTGTGCTTTAAGAACATTGTTAAACAATTTTTGTTTTTGTTTTTTTACTGCTGTTTCCAGACACAAGTTCCTGCATAGCAAACAATTCAGTTGAGACAATAATCATTTTCAAGTGATCCCTTCTCATAACTTCTACTGCATCATAGCTTGCTGTGGTGAGTTTTAAACCATGTGATGTTTTTTTTTTTTTTTTTGGTAATTATTTTTGTTAAAGTGTTACCAGAATGTTCAAGTTTAACCTTTTTTTAATAAGAGAAGTGATGTGAAGAAAACTCGGCTTGAAGAACTGCATTTTTTTTCTTTCCCTTTTTACCCTATGGCAGGAATCCAGAGAGAATTTGGACCCTTATCAGCCACTGTTATTGGCCAGTGGGTTCATATGAGAACCCTGGGACATGAGGTAGTGTGAAGCAAGAGTGCCAATCAGAGGGAAGAGATGGGATGGGTGGAGAAAGGAGGGGAAAAGTGAAAAGGGAGTCTTGGCATCATTGCTTAGAACGGGAATTTAATGGTGTGTGCGTGCCTGTGTGTAGGTGTGTGTTAGTTTTCATAAGAATGGAAGAGGTGGGAGGGGTGAACACTTGGATTAGGTCCAGGAGAACTGTTGTAAAATCCAACCTGGTTCTTTTCCTGTTTCGCCAGAGAGGATGGTCTAATTCTCACCGCTGCCTTTTCCTGGCATTTTCTTCCTCTAGGCCTGCAGAGAGAACAGCAGACAATGCACAGAAACTAGTTTGAAGAAGATTGAATTCTATAGTAGAAGTGCAACTTCTACAAATGAAGAGGAGGATGAGGTCAACAGGGGTCACGATTGATTATTTATGGCTGCAGCTGTGTTTATGGACTGCCATTGTGTTTGGCGAGCTTTAACAAATTGTACAGCATCGCAGACTTAATCTTCACCCTGCACTCCTGGTCTCACAGCCTTGAGGCCTCCAAGGCTGTTTTAAAAGATCCAGACTTTGACCTCCAGGTTTGCTGTAAACACAGGGAAGTAAATCTAGAATCAAACAGATTATCTCTCGCCAAGGAAGTAACAAATATTGACTTAGATGACCACAAAATATGCTCATGTGACTTTTAGCTATTTTTATCTTGGTCCTATAAAACTGTGTATGGTGCAGTTTTACTGCTTAAAATCAATCTGTCTAAAGTATATATGGATTTCTGCACCTCACTAAGCACTTAACAAATGCTGTGCATAGGTGAGATGTGCTGGAGTGCTTCACTAGTTTGTCTTATGCATTGTTCTCATTCAAAACTGATATTATAAGATGCTTAGATGCAAGCTAACATGCAGATGAAGAAGATGCGCGGTGAAAGGAAATATTAATTGTGTGCTCACTACTGCTCAAGGACATTCCCTATTACAGCATCACCACCTATGGCATACATCCATTGGCAGTGTGATTACTGTTGCTTTTGATTTTATACTGACACTGTTCCACTTTCAATAGAATTGCCATAGCCCTATGACAATATTAGAAAGGATGGCAGTGAATTAATCACCATGATTTTCTTTTTGTGGTTGTATGTGTAAAATACAAAATGATCCTACTCCTACAAAAGTGTTAATCTGTAATTTAAAAAAGTTAGCCTGAATGACTGCTTCCATTTGACTGTAATGTAGACACGACCGATTAGTTAGTGGAGGCATGTTAGCGAGCCTCGTCAGGCAAAGCTTGGCCTTGGGCCTTAATACAGCTGCAGACAGCTCAGTGCAGAGTAGCAAAGTCTTGAGCTGTAATGGCGCACCAGTGTCTGTCTGTAGACTGCTTTAAAATGGATGACCAAGCACAACCCCCGTAACCTCTGGACTTGCTGCCCCAGAGCCTGCCAGCTTCCTCAGTTCAGACTACAGGAGGAACTCAGGGGTGGTACTCCCACATACGGGCACATAAGCACAGCTCGAAGAGTTCCAAGAGGTGATAGGTTTACATATTCATGTGCTGCTAGAGCTTACAGGCTAAATAAGATATGGCTAAATACTGTAGTTTGTTGTAGTCACTGCTTTTATATGAAACTCAACAACTATTTCTTGCCACAAAAGAGAAAAAGCAGCAGTTTAATTTGACAGATTTGCCAGTGAACCAGTGTTATCAGACGATATCGGTCTATCACAGAGTCCCTGGTACGATATGCACTGAACACATTCCACAATATAGTGCAGAAGGATTGTAGGGTGTGTTTGATATTGGTGTGCTCACATAGTTTGTCCATTATAGCAGCTCAAGGTCACTTTTATGTACAGCATTGCCTGAGGTTTGTGTAACAGTCAAGCTGTATCCTCACAGTGAGTTGCTGACTCGTTTGTGAGATACGCTGTTGCAAAGTTGATAAACAAGAACCTTGTCATTTCCCTTTTTTTTGATATAACATGTTATATATACTGTATACAATATCAAATCTGCATTAGTGTCAACCCCAAAAATCAGTATGAGCCGGGCTCCAATCTCTTTGGCTTTCTACATTTACACTTAGGTGAGGCAGGAGGGCAGAGAAAGAGAGTGTGTGTGTGTGTGTGGGGGGGGGGGGGGGGGGGGGGGGGGGAGAAGGAAAAGGGGGGGGGGGGGGGGGGGGGGGGGGGGGGGGGGGGGGGGGGGGGTGGACTTGCTCAGGACGCATACAAGCACTGACTGCCGCCAGAGACGTTTAATCTCGATTTAATTTAAAGAGCCATTAACTACAATCGCAGCATTAAAATCCATCACT
>VURO01003813.1:6225-19736 GCA_015108175.1 Pelvicachromis taeniatus | reverse complement strand
TATTTCAGTCTGTAAGTGGGGAAAAAAAAAAAAAAAGTTTAATAGACTGCGACCACTCAGGGGCAACAATCATTATCTACAGCACCAGAGTAAATATTAGCTGTTCAAAACACATCCTGAAGTTTGACATCTGTATTTCTCTATTGGGTATCTCCTTTATCTCACTACCAATAGGATGTAATTGATTTTGATAAATAATGGGTAGTGTCTGAGGTAAACTGTGAATAGCTTTTTCAATATGCACTCTACAGTACTCACACTTTCCATGATCTCTCAATGTGTAGCTGTAGCCAGGGTACATATGGTGTGATAGGCCTGGCCCTGAGTGGGCCTAAAGTTCAGGGGGCGTCTGTGCTGTTGGAGGAAGACGTCATCAGCGCAAAGGCAGCTGAAGCCACAATCCGACGACTAAAGGCAGCCAAAATTCCAGAGAAAAACACCCTGGGCTTTATGTTTGCCTGCGTGGGGAGAGGCCAGAACTACTACAACAACCAGAGCAATGTAGAGGCAGATGCTTTCCACAAGGTGTTCCCCAACACCCCGCTCTTTGGGCTATTTGGAAACGGCGAGATTGGCTGCGACCGAATCATAAAAGATGACTACACACTGTGTGACACTGACACGGACAACCTGCAGCACGAGTACACTACTGTCATGACCCTGGTCCATCTAGGCTGAATGTCCCGCAGTAACGGTCAACACACAGGATGAAAGATGACACATCATGCTTTTGTTTGTAACAGCAGTCGAGAGCAACAAACATTGTGTACAGAGTTACGGTACAGCATAGAAGAATATCGCTGTCACTATTTCTACTAAAGAAGAACGGTAATCTTTTTAACCATCAGTGTAATGGCAGCATGTGACATTGTATCCCTTGGAGACTGTGTAGAAACCCAGGCTTCATATTAAAACCAGTGTACTCATACAGTTCACACATAACAATACAAACTCGGAAGAATGATGAATCACATATGTAAAAATGCAAGAAAAAGTGCCCCTATTATGCTCACTTATGGACTGGAATGTTTACTTTGGATCTGAAGGAATTGGTTCACATGTACTCTCACTGTGCAGTGCTGCAGAGCCGTTTCTTACCTCAGCTCTTTAATAGTTTGTTAGGAGAAGCCTAGATGGCACTATGAAAGTGAGGACGTGTTTTTGCACACATCAACATAAAGTATTAGCCACATTATGAAGAGGTTCTGACGTTCTTTGTGAATGATCATTTTACGTGTAAATAACAGAAATCGCAACACATCTGTTTTCAGTAACTTGCTGTATGAAAATGCTTTTTTTTTTTTTAATATTATAAACAACATGATATTGCTGCTATGGCATCAGTATTTTAGCTGCGCAGTGTGAATAGCTGAAAAATTACTTTGAAAATTACAAAGTGGAGGCTGCTTTAGTTAATGGGCTCTGTTTGCGTCACACTTTCAAATTTACTTTTGTTATCTGTCAGCACAGTCAGAAAAAATATGGAAAGGATTTCATTTTATTGGGGGTTGTATACATCGTTGGATCATTTGGTGCATTTTGCTCACGGTTAGCTTAGCAGGGTTAGTCACGCTCAATCTCAGTCAGCCAGTCAGGCTGGTACTGTGTCACTGTGCTCCATAGTGACTGAAGAAAGCCTGGCCTGCAAAGGAGAAGTTTCAGGAAGTTCAGTACGAGTGTTTTCTGTGGGGTGTAACTCCCAGTAACTCTGAAAACCATTACATCCATAAAAGGCTACATTAAAAAAACAAACCAAATTTGGTGTATAATTGGGGCACTTTAATCATGATTCTGCAAACGCACTTTTAATTAATGTGATGACTCCGGGCCTTCCTCAAAACGTAATATCCTTATCCAGCCAAGGTTTTACACGTCCGTCTTACCAATGGATAATGTACATGCCACTGTAGCCTACAAGTTCATACTGATAGGATTCACAATTATTGAATTGGGTCCAGAAAATCCAGTTTGATTTCTTTTTTGTGTCTCTTTCTTCCCCCCCATGTTAAGTCACATCTGCTACTACCTACTCCCAACTGTTGGGCTTGAAGTCACATCAGCTAACAAAGCTCCTAGAGAATGGGACCAAATAGCTGCCCTGTTGGGTGTGTAAGTGACACCTACTTACTTTTAGTATTGGCTCTCCTGCACTTTCTGGCTTTATAAAGCAGGTGTTGATGGTCGGAAATAATTGAAGAAATGTGAAAAGCTGTCAGAATTGTACAGTACTTTAGAACGCTGTAATGTTATACACATCTTGGCTTTTTCCTCAGATGGCCCTGTCTTTTAATACTTTCTCTGGTTGCTTTGAAAAAATACTGAGATAAAGGTGCAATTTCCAAGTTATGCTGTGTTCGTCAGGTAGTTGTATGTTGAAAAATGGCTTGTTTTCTGTAAAAACTGCAATGATTGTAGCAAAAAGTGGATGTTTTCAAGAAATGTACAATATTTTTTACTTTTTGAAAGACATTATTTACATCTTAGTTGATGTGTGTTTCTTTCTTCTTTTTTTTTGTTTGTTCATTTTTTCCCATCCTTGATGGTTTTTGGAGAAGAAATTAAAATGAATCTAAATGGCTTAATGAACAAACTTGTTTTGGTGTTGAAGAACTTTTCTAAATGTGCCAAATCATATCTCTTTTGCTCATCTCAATAAATTACAGCCCAAAAAAAAAAGAAAAATATAAATATCTGTCATTTTCTTTTGTTAAACCCACTACTGTTGAACACACTGCATCTTTGAAAGACAGCCTCTGAGCCCACTGGGTGCTAACCATCCGTCTTCGGTTGTAACTACAGGCTAACTACAGTTAATTTAGATCACCGGTTTTCGTTTTTTGCGCACACCCTGAAATTGCGCCTCAGCCTATAACATCTCCAGCAGCCCACGTCCAGGCGTGTTTAAATAAAGGAAGAGACGCTTCAGTCTGATTGATGTGCGCTTTAACCATCGGCTGGCTAATCCCGATGAATGACAAACGGTTAAGCCAATTGCTGTGAAGGCAATTTATATTCCCATAGTATCTTTATTTTGGGAAACCATAAAAAACGCTCATGACACGGAGAGGGACGACCAACCAGGCGTAAAGCTAATAAAATCATCTGTGGCGATAATCCGCTCTCAAATTGGCCTCATTCGGGAATTGAGAAAAATTACTCTCAGGCTTTCTTTTTTTCTTTTTTTTCTTCTCACACATACACACGCAAGCAAGCGCGCACACACATCCACCCCACGGCCAACATTTTTAGACTGCTATGTCGTGACCGGAGCGATGCAAATGTCACACAATTCGCTGGCTACTGTCAGTCTCCGGCACAAAAACGTCAATGTTTTGGTGGCCTTTGGATGAAATTCGCCTCGCGTTGCCCGGCTGCAGTTGTGGAAGGGGGTCGTTAGAGACCCGAGGCTTCATCGGGGTTCGCTTCAGCACCTGGACAGCTCCCCTCGCAGGGTTCCCCGCTGCGCTCGCCGGGGAAACCCTCGGCTGGGGAGCGGAACCTGGATCTGGATCTGGATCAAGCCTCATCAATCTCAGCCAGGAGGATGCTGCACTTAAAGGGCCGTTATTTCACCGCTCTGATAACAATTACAGCTAATATGATCTTGCCGAGTGACGATGCTTCTTGCATTTGAGCTTCAGCTCCTCTTTGGTTTTGCACTGAAATCCGAGCAGCGGAAGCAGCAACGGCGGCGGCGGCGGTGGTGGTGGTGCTCGTCCAATGCAAAAGTGCTAAGGATAGCTGCAGCCTACACACAGTGCGAGCCTGCTGCTGCTTCACTTACATTGATCACCGCCGAGGGAGACATTTCTATCAGCAAGGGGGCAGCGGGAGGCACAGTTACCCGTCAACAATGTAAATCTCACACAGGTAGGTCCTTCGTGCCACATAATTCATTTGAGTGCAGAGTGGATCTGTTAGTAGTTGCACAAACAACTGTCGTTTAGTTTCTCTCATAACAGCAAGTGAATCGGTGCAGTTTTATATCAGGTGCTATTATTACTCTGATGGAGCGTGGGAAGTCTGACATGCACCCAACTCTGTTGGAGTGCTAAATATTTGACAGAGATGAGAAAATAAAAGCAAAAGTTTACTTTTACACAAGTTTTTCTGTGTATTCGTTTGAGAATCTACTAGACTTTTTTTTAATGACAAAAAAAATGTAGACTCCAGATTATTAATATTTGTAAATATTGTAATCTGATTTCCACTTTTGAAAACTTGCAGGGCTTGCACAACAGATATGTATCACTATGTTGTGAAGAAGCTTAATTTGGAAAGCTACTTTGATACACTATGAAATATCAGATCACTATAATAAAATGTGTTGGCTACGAGTTATGTGTTGGAAACAGGCTGTCAAATTTCTCCAAGATGTTAAAGAAAGACAACAATTTAAAGCAAATAAACTGTAAATAAATTGGTGCCTTAAAATTGTGACAGTGTTAAAACTGGCATTATTAGAGTGTTTAACAGCATGCATGCACAAATTTACAATTTAAGGTGTGGCTGATTTGACCTACATTTACACTTACATCATTAAGTTTTTAAAAAGAATACTTGTTTACTTTATATACTTAGGATAATGACTGTATTCTTTTCAAGGTTCAGCATGAAAGCAACATCTCTTAGGTGGGAAGCTGACCTGCAGCACTAAAACAGACAGAAGTGAGTGGAAACCTTTTGACAACCTCCACCACATCTCTATCTCCTCCATCACCCAGGATCATGGCTAATTCTGAGTAAGTACAGTCGACACAGTATTTTGACCACTGATTGATCCTTTCTTTCTCCCTCGCTATCTGTTAAATTTGCAAACTGGTGTACCAAAGAAATGAACTCCTACTCGTTTCCTGTCGTAGAAAAAAAAAAGCAATCAAAGTGTCATTAAATGACAGAAAATAGTCATGTAAGCGCTACACTGTATCAGGTAGACATAAGACTTTTATTTTTATGACCGTCTTCCCTTTTCCTCTTATTTTCCCAGCGTGCCCATCTTGTTCAGATTTTTCTCATCTTTTCTCTCTTTTCTGTGTCTCTCGTCTTTTGCCATTTCCCCGTTTTCCATCTCCATTTCTACAATAATGATCTTTATTCACTCAGACACTGCGCCCGTTGAGGTATCACTGACCCGCCTCACTCTGAATGCACAGGCACATGCTGAAATGCAGATTCATGCAAACACACCTGCACAATGCTGACTATAGAGCGTCTGTTCTACAACCGTAAGCGCAGGTCACTATGTTAATATCTTCTGTGGAGCATCATCCGCTATATTCTTTATCGTTCCCTGTGACCATTACAAATGACCACAATTCTTTCAGCATACATCTCCACCCCCAGTTTTCTCCAAGGTTTCCCTTTTTAATCTTCCCTCTCCAACCTGTGTACTAAGAACAGCTAAAGCATTACCGGGGGAACATGCTGTAGCCTGTGTGTATGTTTTCAATGTGTGATGACAAAGTAAGAGATACGTGAGAACGCTGAAAATTATTATTCTGTGTCACTTCATGATTTTGCTGGTAGTATGACTCTGTAATTTGTTTCATCGTAACCAACTGCATTTATTCTCTTGACCTAGATGAATAGCTCTAAAGCTTTGCTACATTTGCGCTTTTATGAGAGAACCGGTTCTGCTGATGGTCCCATATGAAGCACAGCTCAGCAGCTCTCAGTAGCAGTGCTGTCTCATGTTGTGTTTAAGGTGAAACGCATCCTAAAACAGATGACTGTGGCCCACATTTGCACTTGAAACTAATGGTTTTTTCATTACGCAGTATTTTATAGGCAGTATGAAAAAAAAAATGTAATATTTTTTATTGCTCTTAACATCCAGCCATTTGTGCACTATTCACCACCTTGGTTTTTTAAGATGAGATGTCACCGGATTTATGTACATTTATGTTTCTGGCAAATTTGCCAGGCTGAGTCAGATGTTAGCACATATTTTCAGCTTCATAACAATTTGATTTTAGTTCAAGCAAAATTTAAAGAAAGTCATATTAATTATAAAATACACTAACTAAAATATAAAAAAGTAAAACCGATAAAACCAAAAACATACACCAAGAAAAGCACGGAGAAGGAGAGAGACAGCTCGTGATCCAGTGCATACCACATCATCTGTCACACATGGTGGAGGCAATCTTATAGCATAGGCTTGTATGGCTGCCAGTGGATCCGGGTCACTATTGTTTACTGATATTGTGACAGAGGATAGAAGTAACAGGGTGAATTCTGAAGTGTATAGGCTTTACTCGCTGCTCAGATTCAGCCAAATTAGGGTTGATTGGACTGATGGGATGTCACTTTTCAGTGCAGCTATATAATGACCCAAAGGATACTGCAAAAGCAACCCAAGGGTTTCTTAAGGCAAAGAAATAGGCTATTCTTTAGTGGCAAAGTCAGTCACCTGATCTCAATCCAATAAAGTAGCTTTTTCGTTATTAAATACAAAGCTGAGAGCAGAAAGACCCACAAACAAGCAGCAACTAAAGGTAGCTGCATCATCTTAATGGAGGAGATCTGGTGGTGTCCGTGTGTTCTAGACCTCAGGCAGTCATTAACTTTTTTTAAAATCCGAGTATAGAAAACAATTCTTAATACTTAATATTGAAATTATGTTAGTTTGTCTAAAAAAATATGTATATAAATATATAAAAAGTTCCATAATTTCTAAAGATTTACTGTATTCTTTTCTTACGCCCCTTAAATTGATGCTAAAGTGTAATCTAGTTACTTACTTTACACCACAGCTTGATTTTGCTGCAGTTCCATATTTTTTCACCTAACAATGCTCAAGGTTTGTAGCCTGACTGAAGCTTCAGAGAAAGATGTGCTCATGTTCACAGAGCCGAAGAGTCTCACTTTGTGGAAATAATTTATACAGTAAACTACATTTTAGTTTAGATTTTCCCTTTTGGAACTTTGAGGGTTCCTTGAAGCTCAACTGAACCATTCATCTTTCTCACCCCATTGCTGTTTACGCTAATTTTAATGCAGCGCTAGTGGGAGGTTGGAGAGGCTGCACAGTTTTTCTTTTTTAGTTTGGAGGGCGGGAGTTCATATGCTCATCATGTCTTTCCGGGCTATTGGAAGAATCGCTGTCTGCGTGTGACCGTATAATCTCCTTCATTCTACTATACTGATAATATATGCACCTATGCACAATAACAAACGGAATCTCCATTCACATGGTGCATTATTCGGTCCTGTAAATATAGTTCACCCCTTGCAATTTAAATACAGCACAATAATAAGACATCACTGTTTCTTCTGGTTTAGCTATATTTCACAAGATGTACAGGCGACACCTCAAATGCAGTCCTATGACTTCTCTTATGTTTGGCAGTGCAGAAAAAAACACTGTTAAAATCAACTTTACAAGTCTACAGAACTCCATGTTTCCAGCCTTTAAAGCTTTTAAGACCAATTTTCCTTCAAGTGGCTGTAGAAATTAAAATAATCTATTATTGGATACTGACACATTGTAAAAAGGTCCATGGACCTCTCCATTATGAAGGAGACATCTGCTGTCTTAGTCCTGCCCCACAAGGGTCTCTGTGTCTCCCGTGTCTTCTGCTGCTTGTATCTGCAAAGGTCAGATAAGAGACTGGTCACAGCAGGGCCAGAACAGTCCATTGTGTAGTCTTCCAATTCATCATAGGTTAATCTGCAATATTATTAATGAGCTAATGTGCCTGACAGACTTCACTAATATTCGCCGGCATGAAACTATGCAAGTTTTTCTAGAAGTTGAATTGCTTTTCTAGGCAGTTTGTAAATTCTGTAGAAGTGACAGGTACTACAACCTCAACGTTTTGTTAAACACTAAGATTTGTTAGCAAAGTTGCTGCTTTGAAAAGTCTAGTGGCTGCAGGCATTGTTGTTTTGGAATGGCTTGATGGATGCCAGAATCATAAATTCTGTCTTTCTTTTTCCTTATGTGGATTACTTTGTCCATGAGTCAACATTAAAAATTGTCATTAGACTTCTGCCGTTCTAGAAGTAAATGTTTGTATTACATTGTATATAGCATGGAATATATTTTATGAAGACATAAATATGGTTCAAGTATTGTGTCTTACTACAGGATATAACTTGAAATACGTGAAATACCCTACAGCTGGCTGTTCCATACTCGTGTGAGATGATGGGTCTGTAACACTAATACACAATGATGCCCAGCTTCTCCAAAGTTCTCCACAGCAGCTGGTGAGAGCAGTGAACATCTGCTTTTTCTTCAGTGTTCTGGCCAAGTTTGGGAGTGTTTTAGATCCTCAGGCGTTGGCCTCAGACAACCCAGTCTAACATGTGTGTGTTGATCTTGTGGTCCACCGAGGCCACAAACTGAGTGGAGTGTGGTTCTGTATAAAATGCGCCTGGATGTTTATATATTTTCTCTACACCCCCTGACTGTGTATTTGCAAAGCTGCCACTGGGCCTTTGGAGGGGAGGTGATAGGCAGCGTAGCACCTGTGCTTGATGTAATGTTTGTGCTGAAATGATGGCTTGTAGTTTTTATGTTTCATTTTATTGATAGATGCGTATGTTTACACTGTATATCAACACAGTAAAGCACAGCAATGTTGGACATATATTTCACAAATTCACATTTTTATGGCAACATTTTTCTCTGTATTACATACTACCTGTGCACATGTCCAATCCAATAACACCACAACACTTTATCACTGCTAATGTAGTAGTAGTTTCTCAGAAAAGAGTAGATTGCATTTTTTATAATTCAGAGTCTGTAGTTGGACTTTGTGATTTATTGACATTGCAAAAAATTAAATGCAGTTATGAAGTGAGTTTAAAGTCAAATTGATTCTAAGAAAATCAGACCCTCTCCCCCCAATGTAGGCAGAGGTGTCCCATCTTCTATAAATTTAATTGAGTCTATTTAGCTGTTTATTTTTCAAAACCTTTATGGAAGGGAAGCTTGTGAGGAACAGGACAAAGATATTTCAACAAGAGCAATTTGTCCACAGTTGCATTACTGCTTCAGTTTATGCTTTGAGCTAAATGCTGACTTCTGCATGTTATTATATGCTAACATGGCATCTTAGTTTGGTGTAATAATATGCTAACATTTACTAATTAGCAAACTGAGGCTCATGAGTGAGACGTTTTCACATGTTTGAGGAACAACACTCTTCGGTGCTGCCGGCCCGCAGTTACTTAACATGACCTTATGTTTTGCTCAGTGAAATCCCTTGAGCAGCTTTTGTCACATAACGACCTTTCATACCTGGCCCACAACACCACAATCCACTATTTAATTTTATCTGCCACCCTCAGGGACACCTGCTCCCCTGAATATCACTCCTTTCCTGTGGGTACTCTTCTCCAGTTTGCGGTCTTGTTAGTCTTTCCATGAAATAATTTCAGAATTTTGCAATTGTCCCTTTCTGTTAGATAAGAGCATCATGGTTATCTGGAAAGGTCAGTATTTGTATTAAAGACAGCAGAAATGTTTTTATTTTTTGCACTTGGATAGAAACAGAGGTATATTTGCCTTTTAGGTTTTTGGGTTCATTGGATTTCATGTTAATACACCGAAGACATTAACATCTTTCCTATTAAACCATTATAATAAAGCTGCATCAAAGCAACATTTTATGCAAGGAGATAAATGAATTCTTTATGTAATATGTGTAATTATTAAAGCTGCTAAAATCTATGACATAAACTAAATTGGTCTGCTTTTTCACTCTTACAGTCCAGATAAATATAATAAAACGGGCATATACTGTGATATACTGACATGCACAGGAAGGTTTTAAGTTTCACAGAGTGAAGCAGGGAAAACTAAGATGAAAAGATATATTAAAAACATTCACGAACCCTTTCCGTTAGATATAAAAATGACTGAACATTGTAGAAATCCCTAGCCTAGGTCAGCACCTTTTCCCAATATCTCGACTGCCAGCCAGGCAGAGCACCAGACACATGGGCCGCTAGGCTCTGGACAGCTTGTGTCTGTCATGAGTAGTTATGTGTATGGTCCTGATTGTTTGGGAAGACAGCCAAACCTGCTGCTGTACTGTGGATGAGAGGTGGTATGGATGAGATGTTGTTTGTAGGAGAAGAGTGGGGGAAAACAACATATCCGACCTACACACTATGGGATCATATCGAACATATCCAGCCTCAAAGTAAAATATGCCTGCAGGATTTTGTCACTGAGGCATATAGACACAGTGTACTCCATCTCACTAAACATGTGCTATAATGGAAGATAACCTCCCAAAGTGTAATGTCAGGTCTTCATGCAAACATCTGCTAACCAGATTTACAATTTTGGATGACAGCGTTCATGTCTCTTTGGGAAAAACTTGATTATATATATATAAAAAAAAACGCTCTCCATTTTTGAAACTACTACTTTTTGAAACTTAATTAAATGTTCAGATCTTAACACATCTGCTGCTTCACAGTTATTCCTTTAAGTTGTTCATTATTTTATGTTTATACACACACGTGTTGTACCTTTTCTTTAGCAAAATCATGCCATGTTTTGAACTGTGTAGAAAGAGCTGTTGTCTTTTATTCCTTTTTAGGGATGTAATATCCATACATTTTACTCATATAAAACATATTGCATTATTGAACACGAGTCAACAAAATAACAGAATAACCTCTGGTCCATATATTCATAACTATATAGAATAAATATCGTCAAAGTAATGCAAGGCTCTCTTGCCAAGGGAAATCATCTCTTCAAATTGGGATGAGGGCAGCTGCTTTGAGACTAGACGGCAATAACACTTCTTGAAAGTGAAGCCTTTTAATAATGAAAAACCAAAGACGCTGTTCTCAGATACTCTGGCAATATTCATTTATTTTTTTTATTTTTTTATTAAAGAAGGCTTCACCATTATTTATATCAATATCAACATAAACATATGTCTGTGAATTATTCTGGTGGCTATTTTGCAATTACCTCCTGGTTGTAACTTCTTATCAGTCAAACAAACTACTTCTGCTTGAACAGCTGCTTGGAAAATTCATCTGGACTTGTGGTTGTAGTTTACTGACTTCCTGCCTACATCAAAAGAATTTGGCAAAAGTTTTTGCTTTGTTCTTTCCTCTAATTTAGTTTGATTAAATGAAATAAAAAAAAAAATAGACATTCAGAATAGACACATTCAGAATTTCACTTATTCCTCAAGTAATTATATTCAGGCTTTGTGGAAAAAACACATTGTGATCTATTCCCAGTGACTGGTGTCTATTTCTGTCTTTCTTTGCACAGACAAAGCATTTTGTCGTCATTGATCACGTCCCACCTAAAATTAGAAATGTAACTCATTCAACTTCTTCTGTGTGATCGGTTGAGTTTCCAAACTTTCTCGTTACTCTCTTGTTACATTTATGTGTCAAAAAACACTCCAGTTTGTTGCTTCTTCACATTACAGCAACAAACTGATATCAGCTTGGTGTAGCACTGTAAACCAGATGGATTGGTCTTATGAATTTTTTTACAGATACAATATTATTTTTATAAATCAGAAGGTGGGTTTGGGCATTACATCTGTATACCTTTCAGTATGTAGAAAATATATACGTCTTAACTAAGCCTTATAGAACAAAGCTATTGTTTAAAAACTACATTAAAGTAGTTCTCTAACAATTAGCTTTGGTGTATTATGCTAGCATTGATTAATGATGGTGTTGGTCTTATGGAGATATGCGGAAGGCCCTAAAGAATGCTGATAAGCTGCTAAATCGACAGCCACAGATTTATTACCAACTAATCACGTATGCTTATCCACGGGGAAACAAGTAGACAGATTTGTTCTTTTGCAGACTTATCAACTTAATTTCTTGCAGTTCCTTCTTTTCCGCCTATACATGAAGTAGAACCTCAAATACAGGAAACTGATTTAGAGCATGATTTTCTAAGTTCTGGGTGTTGAATGGCAGTTTAGAGAGAGCTAATTTGGCTGCTGCCCTCTCATAAGGGGTCACCACAGCAGGTAGCTCCTCATGTTAGATTTGGCACATTTTTTATGCCAGATTTCTTTCCCTCATGCAACCCTGAAGGGATTTGTGGCTGGAATCAAACCAAAGACCTTGCGCTTGTTTGTCAAATATGTAAACCACTACACTACAGAGCCACTGAGTCACATAATACAGAGATGCAGAAAAAAAAATTCACCAGTCACTTTTAGTTAGTGTTTGTAATGCTCCTGTTTATACAATGGTGGTTTATGTTGGCAGGTGTAATTGTTGTGCTAGATTGTGGTTTTTTAGCCTTTAGTGGGGTGGCTGTTTTTTTTTTGACTCCAGCTGTATTTGTGTATGTTGGCACCATTGAGTCTGCAATGATGGCGTCAACAGAAGTGTTAAAACTGAAGAGACATGATCCGTTGGTTTCATTCTGTGCTGTTATAATACTGACTGTTGAATGAATTAAATACACAGTGGTGAAGTCCTATCTTGTCGTGCTTGCAGGCCACACAACATGTTACCAGAGACTGCCACTGAGAAGCCAGCCTTAGAAAGATGCAAGAAAGATGAAAGAAAGTTTCAAGTTTTCTTCTGAGAAGCTTTAATGTATGATCTGACTTAAAATACACTTAAAAAAATCCCCAGCTTATGTTAAAGAAAAAGGAGCATGACATTTGAATGAAGTTTTTAACTAAATTGGCCCAGTTCACTCCGCAAATCTTGAACGTCTAACTGTGAAATTTGCAATTTGACAAAAACATTTATCTGTATGCATATCTGTCTGTCCTATCCATCTACTGTTTACCTGGCCATCTTTTCCAAAGGGTATTACATATTTGTCAGATTGCACGTCTCTCTGCCACTGTCATGGCAGTTTGAATAGGACTGTAACAGGAAAGAGTGTACCCTATATAGCAAATGGCTGCTGGGAATACCCATTGTATTCTTTTGTCACACGACCATTACCAACAATTACTCATTTTTTGGAGTGTCTCAGCCATGATTTAATTAGACAGTAGGCCGAAATATTGTGTGACCATGACATACGATGGTTTATGTTTTTTAGTATGACATGCTTTTGCCGCAAAATTTTGAGAATTCAGTATCGTTCCTGTGCTTAGTGGACAAATTTCTCATGTAGCTAACAGCTTGGGAGCCTAAAAAGATGGATGTCATTTTCCCTCGGTTGGTTCCTGCTCTGTCCTCATTTCTCTTCCTTGGTGAAATAGAGCATAGGGGCCTTTACTTTTACCACATTGTTTCTTTTTCCACATCACGTTACCATTTCCCTTTTCACTTTGCCCTTTCTGTGGTCTGGCTTCCTTCCCCACGTCTCTTTCCTGACCCCTTTCTCTCTACCTCTCTTTTCCTCACTTTTACTTTTGTGTTGCATCTTCTCACTTCTAGTCCTCCTCCTGAGCCTTTTTAGTCCTCTCTCCTCATTTGTCACTTTTTCTTGCGCCTGTCTGGTTCCAGCCCTAATTGAGCTTTTTTTTTTTTTTTTTTTTTTTTTTTTTTTAATTTCCCTTTTTTTTTTTTTTTTTTTTTTTTTT
>VURO01003812.1:4082-14943 GCA_015108175.1 Pelvicachromis taeniatus | reverse complement strand
GGACTGTGGTGTCAAAGCCGAACAGAAATATCTCTGTAAGGCTGCTCTGTGTTCGCTGAATGGCTGAGATTAACTTTCACACAGCTCACGCACCTTAATGCTGTGATTTCTGCAGGCTAGCACGGAAGAATATACCATGTTTTGGCAAATAAGTTCTTTGATCAACTTATCACGGTGTGCCAACTGGGGTTAAAAATAAAACCACAGCTTTTCTCAGGCGGCTTCACGCAGCACTTTGATCTTCCGTTTGACTAGCACAACATTTTTGGATGTATTCAGTCAGAACTCAGCGAGATGTACGGCTGTGGCCAAGAGGAAGTCTTTAAAAATAGTGAAAATTGGGATAGAGCTGTTAAAAATGTTTTCCTTTCTTTGGCGAGAATATGAAAATCTTGTTTGTGATCCATTTCAAAGGATATGCTACATCTCGAGCATGGATTCCTCTTCTTTCTTTCTTTCTTTTTTTTTTTAAGGGGATGCCAAATAACGTTAAAAGAAAATCGTTGGTATCGTGCTGTTTTTCAAAATCCTTCTCAAGTTGTTGTAGAGGCGATCAGACTGAAGGGGAAAACGAGCTTGTGGCATAAAAAGAATGAACTTTTTTGATTAATTCTGCAGCAGCGTGAACAACTCTTTTCTTTTCTTTTAACAGAACAGCTTCACAAAGAAGGAAAAGGTTGAACGTCTGATTTGTGCTATTTACATTATTTCCACTGGATGAAGTCACACGCACAACACTCGCTGCAGACATTTGTGCGTACAAAGGCGCACAGTTGAATGAGCACAACCCAGACAAAGACACACACACACGCACGCACGCGCGCACGCACACACTCCGAAGCAGGCTGGCACTCGTCTTTGCCCGTCTCGCGCCTTTCGCTCCACCAACACAATACTGTCACATTTTGGCGTTTCACATGGACTCAGAGACAGACAAGGCTGCATTATCAACAACTGGCTGAGGATGTGTGTGTGTGCGCGCGCACGCGCATGTGTGTGTGTGTGTGTATCAGAGCTCAGACTCAAGTGTGTGCGTGAGAGTGAGAAGGAGTGTTAGAGTTCAGGTTAAGGCTGAGCCGTCAGCGGCAGACAAGCCCCATCAAGTCTCCCTCCTCTGTCTAACACACACTCAGCCTCTCGCCTCAGGAGGTGAGAAGCCGCTAATTGGCAAAGGGTGAAACACACACAGACACACACACGCTTGCTTTAACACTACACACACACGGACTGACGGTCAGCTACAGTCATACACAGACTAGTATGAACAAAGAGACAGAAATACAAAGAGACAGATGGACACACACACACACACAAGTCTGGCTCTGAGAGGCAGCACTACAGTTTGTGTCTGCTGCGCACAGCTCGACCTGGTAGACGCGCGCACATTACTGTAGCTAATAATACACACTGTCTGCCTGCTGACTTTCTCCTCAACTTTCCCACTTAGTTATTATTGCATGACTTGATGGTTTTTATTCACTTATATATTAATAGACTCCTTTGAGTTGAGCCTGCGCACAGGGCTGACCTTAAAAGAGGGAACGCTCGTCCTCTGTTTGTTGGTTTTCAAACAAAGCTCAATTAAACCAGCGACTCCACAAATCAACTCTTTACAAACTGTTTTCATGAGATTTATACAGGCAGGTCATTAAAATGGGTCATATTAAACGGGACTAATAATAGACAAATATATTTTTCCAAGTTGCCTGTTGTCAATTTGCAACATAAACTGCACAGTTTTAGGAGCCGCTGTCGCGTACATCAAGGGAAGATTCGAACAAGTCTCAGAGCAAACTGGGAAACTATAATGAATGACGATGAGTTGCCAACAACTGGGATCCTTCCCATTTAAAATGCTTTTAGTTACTTTATAGCCATGCAGGGAACACCAATGAGAGTTGGGCAGAATGGTAAAAAATTCCAACCAGCCACTAGCGGCCCACTCAAATCACTAAACCAGGAAAATACTGCAACAAAAAACTACAACTACAACCAAATTACACAATCTGGTACTCTAATTAGCAAACGTCTGATGGCTGATATATATATATCAGTGTTCTGGCTCCTTCCCGTCTCTCTAAGACTGAGTACATGAGAGAAGCTCTTTTCTGCTGCTTGTATCCGTGATCTTATTGCTTCGGTCACTACCCCACAGACTGTTGTCGCAGGTAAGAGTAGGACACAGATCAAACGGAGAAACACAGCTTTCATGTTCAGCTCTCTCTTTACAAGCGTACCGCAAGGCATCTGTCACCGCTCACCCAAATCATGCACAGGACCTCGAGAGACTAGTGGAACAGACACTATTCCAACTGTCATTGGCCGAGATGTGGGATACAGTATTGGATAGGCTGTCAGTCTCTCACTGGACTGTGGAGGGGGGGGAAACCGGACTACCTGAAGACAACCCACACAGGCTTCCTGTGCCAGTAAAAGTACTAACCAGTATACCAACATGCATCCAGCCATGGCTGTGAGAAGTTTAGACAGCAAACCAATCAAACCAATGTTTAAACAATATTGTGTGCATGCCTCTCACCCTGTGAGAGCTGGGATACGCTTCAGCACCCTTGCTCAACAAGCTTTACATCGACACGACAAAAGGATAAAGACACGAGAGCACCCACTCCACACTGCTGCATTCTGCAGCATCCAGATGCCAAGAAGGTGAGCGCAGGGCTGAGTGTGTGTGTGTGTGTGTCAGCACTGTGTAAGGTTTGTACACGAGGGAGATAGAAGAGAGCTGGAACTTGAGAGGGTGGGGTCAGAGACAGGTAAGCAGAGAGGGAGAGGGCAGAGCCAAAAGCCCCCACCAGTGATGAAAAACACTAAACAATGCTTCAAAGCTCTTCTACAGGTCTTGCACTGAGACCTTCAGGACAAGCAGAGCTGTGGTGGATTGGAATCATCTCTGACTGCTTTATGTACGGTCAGCCATGCAGGCAAGGGACAAAAACAATGGCATGTGTTTGAATTCTCTCTACCAGACTCACACAGGGGGAAAAACACACCCCTGCCCTTAATGCAGCTCACCAGAGAACAGAGCTCTGTAATAGAATTAATGTAAACCCGATCAGTTAAGGCACAGAGTAGTGCTCTGCTCCTGCACAGCATCACATATATAGATCAGCATGGTTAAAGGCGAAATTTGGATCCATGGCTTTCTGAGATGTTGCAGACACTGTTTTTCTTTAATGCTACTGGATCTGCAGCAAAGGTTTGGGTTTAGCAGAGCCTGGGTTAAGATAAATTAAAAAATGATCATGCAAAGGGGATGGGTCACACTGTGGAGACATGCATGACGTGTGCATTTAGTTTAGGCTTCATCACCACCTTCTTGAACATCCAGCAAGGAAGGCACGGTGCACTATATGTAGCGTGGGAGGGGGTCATGGGATTCCTTAAATATCAGTCTGAAACTGGGAATGATGGGGAAGATGTTTCTGTGCTCCATTATCACCCCACTCCGCCGCACAGCCGTGGAGCAACTCTTGCCTGACGGAGCTTCTCGTGAGTGGGACCAGCTTACGTGCACCCCGCGCCTCATTTACATAGTAAAAAAGTTGGCGAGCCTGTGGTCTGAAATATGAGTGACAGCTCAGGGGATCACCTTTCTAATCTAGTTTCCCGGCTAGCTTGTTCATCAAATCACAGAGAACATGACAGCTAACGACACAGGAGGCAGACAAGGGAAAGCACACTTCTCAGTGTGTCCGTGTGTACTCAGGGCGATAAATGTTAGAGCAAGTGCGGAGGTCACGGTCAGTGGGAGAGGCGGCGGTGCCCCGCAGGGACAGAGAAGTAGCGGACTGCTGCTGTGGCCCCGGCAGGATGGACGGCTGCCAGAGCTAGCCTGCTCGCTGCTAACTTAGCTTAGCTCTGCTGTCTGGCGCAGCTTGAAAAAGCGGCTCCAACTCTAACCAGCAACTTAAATAGTCTGGCTCAAAGTCAGCCGCCCCTCATGCCGGCACAGCCTCGCTAGCGTTTTCAGCCACATCAGCTAGCATAACCAGAACATTCCTGCAGCCGCCTACGATCACACACTGTGCATTTACAAAAAAAAAAAACACATATAAATTACTCGGAAAAGGTCTCAGGCTTCCTACCTGTGAATGCAGCCGCTAACTTGCAAAGCCACCGGGTCTGCTTGTTTAAAGTCTGATGTTGTGTTGCTAGACGTCAAGTCCAACTGCACTACAGTGGTTTCCAGTCTGAGAAGCAAAATAAAGCCCAGCTGTCCTACTGTACAGTACATGCTGCTGACAGCCGGGCTCTACGCAACGCTTTGGCGACACCTGCCGGCCACACAGCACTTAGCAGGCAAAGTAGTAAAAGTTTGATAACTCGATGTTCCAGAGGTCACACGGGTCAGGAGCAGATTTGCAGCAACATTCCCAGTTCAGCGTTTCACTCAGGGACATTTCACAGTGATGTGAAATCTTCTCAGGCAATCAGCTGCACTTTAATACACAAGGTAGTATTGTAGCTATATTTCCCTGAAAGCACCATTTAAAACCCAAGGTTACAAAGTGGACAAAAAAAAAAAAACCCATAGCACTTATAAAACATATATACTAAGGCCATCTACAGAAGTATGCTTTTTAGAGAGTAAGCTTCCTGCGTGTGGAACATTTTACTGTCGGGTCTTGGTGCAGAATTTAAAAGAGCTGGACCATGCAGTGCTTTAAAAGGAGCTGATACAATGTTAAATCCAGCATGACTGATCAAGCCGAATACAAGAACGTACTTTGGCTGTGCCACCAGTGTGAAGGACAGTACAGTCATTAATCTCAGACAGATGATGTTGTACACGTATCCAAAACTGTATGTTGTACATGGGTTTAAGGCTTTCCTTTATTCTCATTTGAATTTTTAAGTATTTAACAGCTTAATTGTTATCATTTTTATTCCAGCTAAGTCGGACCTTAATTTCAAGAAGTTTACTTGAAGAAATATGCTAAAATAAATCTGATTAAAGTTACAGAAGAACTAAGCAGTGTTTTTCCTGTGTGCGTTTGTGTCTATATGGTCAAATATGGTCACAGGGATGCTTAATCATGCAATAACTGGGAGTCAAATCTGGAATTCAAATGAAGCTAACCAAAGAACTAGCCCATGACTTTAGAGTAAGAAACATTTTCACTGTTCACTTGTTCTTGTTAACGAACGTGCTGCCCAGAAATCCACTTACTAGAAGCTCATTACATGGCAGCCAATCTGAAGTTATTTATACAGTGTAGTGCTTCCACCATGTGGAGGCTTGTTATGTCACTTATCCAAACCAATTAGCACAACTTGGATTTCTGAAAACACACCATCTTCCTATAAAATAACTGGGCTCCTGTTAGATTCTTTAACAAGACGTAGCATTAAAGGGACAGCCTTATAGTACAGAGTCTGAACAGACAAACAAAAACCAAGGACACTGCAACTTCAATTGTCACAAAACTTTATTTAAACATATATTACATACAATATATTACATAATTGCTATTCAAAGCATGTGCAAATTGTAAATCAAAACATGTTGGGATGTCTGACAGTACACTGCCTTCAAGTTAAAACAGTACAAAAGAATAGTGTTCTTCAAAGTATTGTCACAATGCGTGGCACTAGCAGGTTAACACCTCCTTGATAAAGTTTCCCCATTTCCATCCTCTTCCAATATCAAAACTGATTATGGAAGCAAATCCAAACCCCCCCGAGCAATTTTGGCCATTTGCCCCAGAGCTAAAAGAGGAAACGGGGAGCTAATTTTCCTGTGACTGGAACAGTGATTAACACCAGTTTTGCCATGGCAACCATACTGAACAGACCTGGCAAGCTGCCGAATAAAAACCCCACCAGAGGAAACTCTTTTAGCATGTAATAACAATCATTAACCATCCTAATGTTGCTGGGAGCTGCCCTGAACATGACTAAATTAAGTACATCTGGGCTGTTTGGAATGAGCTTTGGAGGTTGTGGGGAAGTCAACACATGGTGCTGACAAAGGCTACTGCGCAGGTGGGCCCAGCAAGATGAAGAGCCATCTCCATAGAAACAAACACAAGTACAGAAGATTAGGAAAATGTTGTGAGATGCAGACAGAGCTAGAATAGCAGTTTTGAAATGTACTCCAAGAAAACTGAAGGTTTAAATATATTCAGGTCCTTGTTTCAGTTAGGAGGTAATGGCAGAGACGACTCGGAGACAAAAAGGTTTCCAGTATGTAACACAATCAGGCAAAAACGTGGCTTTTCCAAAAACAAAAAGGCAACAGCAATGCTACTTTGTGACATGACTCAGAGAGAAAGCGAAACACCAGACCCAGAGTCAAGTGACAAAATTTATTAGCTCTCTGGAACGACGGGACCGTGCGGACTAATTGTGAGCTGGCCAGATTCAAACTATTCAGCTTCAGGCGCAATCATTTTTCATGGGCCAGCTGAGGACACCTGTGCCTTATCCACAGGCAGCTGGGGCTGTGTTGGCAGGAGTCTCAGTCAGTCCTCCTCTATCAGCTACAGCGCACATCTCCAAACATGATGAGAAGGAAGGATTTAAATCCAAAGGCTGACATTATTTGATCCTTAGCCCTTATGCCTTTTCTTCTGTCGCTCTCATCTCTCCCACAGTGAAGAGAAAAGAGAGGAGCACCACCCAGAGCCAGGCGGCACGACGAGGTGGCGTAGGATGGTTAAAAACGGTGAATTCAAGGCAATGCCTCACCAGTCAGCTGAATAACAAGACTTCCGCTTATTTCTGACTGGATGAGCAGCAAGCCGCTGTGTCCGCCTGCGGTGCTGGGCTTGAACTGGACGGGTAGCTTCAGATAATGCTGGGCTCTAAAGGGTGAGGACGAACAAAGATGATCACTGAACAGCTGTATCGATTTGAAATGTTTGTGTGTGAATACATAATGTGAAGAAGCACAAATACAAATATTTACAGCACTCATCCAAAAATAATTAATAATAATTTAAAAAAAAAAAAAAAAAAATCTACACTGTCACCGTTTGATATCATTTAAAGTATGACAGCTATCAGTCACAACCACTTTGCACTTTTATGGAACGCTTGAACCTGAAATGATTAGTTCGTCTACTATTAATGCATTTTTTGTCCATTCTGAATCAAAGCTTTAAAAAGTATTTTATCTGTGGATTAAATACTGTTTTCTAATGTTGTATGGAACAAATGATGAATCAATCACATGATGCAGCCATATATCAATGACCAGCACTAATAATTCATTCATAAACAGTAGAAAATGAATGCAGGGATTAACTACAGCATTTTAAAGCCAGTTTAAATTTCAGATGAAGTTAGAGAACTACTTCAACTATACTGGTTATATTCCAGTTGGCTTTTGGTCAGCTTTAGACACAGAACTATATGCTTATACTAAGACCCATACAAACTGGAGAAGCATGTCTTTAAACCTGTGCTCATCTTAATGAGAGCCACAACATGCTGGGAACACTACAATCACAAATCCACACACAGCAGTGCTCACAGCACACCTACTGCAAATCAGGGGGAGGTTCAGGTTGTGGCACAGTTTCACAGAAATGTCATGCTGCACAATGTGTCACAGTACTTTAATTTTGTTGATGAAGCAAATGCATTTCTGTAAGTAATTCATTTCCATACTAGGCATCATTTTAGCCACTACGAAACAACAAATAACGTGCACACTCTGAACACAGTTCCTCACCAGCACAGCACAGCACAGCACAGCTGGTACCTGTGACCAGGCCGCCCCTTCCAAACGCCTTTGTTAGGCAAAACATCAGTACACAGGCCCCAAGTATACACTCTAGATGGTAAGACCATCTTCCAGGTCCAAGCATCTCACAGGACCTCCCACAGTGAGCATTCACAATGGGAAAATGACATTACGCAGTGTCCCAGTTAGACCACAGAACATCTTTTTGACTAAACATGATCTACATAGTTTTATGATAATAATACCAGAAAAACCTCAAGAGCTCCAAATAAACCTAAAGCTTTACAGTAGAGACAAGTCTAAAAGGAGCAATGGAAATGTTTGTGTTAGGTGTAATAAACATCAGACTCACCTCAGAGAATATTTGGAATGCTTGGTGTAGAAGGGCTCGCTAGGGTTTACAAATTTCAGCTGCAAGTCAATTAGAGAAGCCACACATCACATATCAAATCCATGCAAAGCACAGTGACAAGCGTTAGGGGGTGTTACTGTATTTTTCACTCAGTATAATTACATCAACTCAACCATGCAATTTCTTTTAGTGGTACAGAGAATCACAAATATAGCCGAGGTATCTCTACTTCCGTTTCCTTAAGACAATTTTGTCTACAATGACAAGATGTCATCTGCAGAGGCAACTCAAACTTAAAGAATGACATCTCTAATCTTACTTCCTTGCCTGTGTTAACCCTGACAGCTTCACTTCCCTAGACATAATCTTACTGCATATGCATGTAAGTGAACTTCAGTTTCTGCTGCACTAAGCAAGAAAAAAAACAAACCCTAAAACTCTTACATCTTCATGAGAATAAATTACGCCTCACCTCATGCGTGTCGGACGAGTTGTTGCGGACGTTGACCTTTAGAGAGCTGGACTCACCCACCCGTGTGGCAGGGAAGGTGTACAGGTCCTGTGGTGAATACACACCCCTCCGCACAGCCTCCTCCTGGCTGAGGATTACAAAACGGGCCACTTAAGCAGGAGACGTAACCATCATGAAACAACCAGAATGAATTCACAATGACTCAGTTTTAAAAAATATAAATAATTAAGGTGTAATGGCTCCCCCCCCCGTCAAACATATGCTGTCAGAGTGGGGGATACTCCATGTAACACTCTCCTCCATGATTAGATTTAAGTGGAGTTACCTGGTTTTGCTGGATGAGGACTCGGGTCTCTTCTTGGTCTTGACTGTGGCCTCCGTTTTCACCAGAGCGCAGTCTCCTTCCTGTGGTCCTCCCACTGGTCCAGATTTTGTTCCCTTCAGACACAAACACACATTTAAAATTTAGCCTGTTAGCTTTTATTGTGTTTCAGTGCAACTTAAAAACTGTTGCTCACAAAAAAAGGAAAAAAAAAAAAAACCCTGCCTGAATACTAACATCATACATCCCTGTGAGACAAACAGCTATTTGCTGGCTTACTAAATTATATTTAGACAGGTACCTGACAGTTAGCTGTAGAACTAAATACGAGTGTTATGTTTTGCATTTTGTTTTTCCAAAGTTTTACAAACTCGAGTCACAGATTGGTATTTAACTCTACTCAAAGACTCGGCGTTCCACTTTAAACACCGCATCTAAAAGCAAAGCAACAACAACAAAAGCACTAGCATCACAGCCACTTAACCTACTCATGTGGAGCCATCTCTCTGACATCCCACTTGCTGTGCATGTATGCTCTTAAGTTAACCGATTCTGTCATAACACTTCACTTTAAAGTGTTACACACAAGAAGCCCGCAGGCCCTTCTCAGCAGGGTGGCTCTCCTTCCCATCCCACAACCCACTTGTCTCATTTGTTAATTCTGTCACTTACACTACAAAGCCACAGTCAAGGTACTGCTAATGTGAGCAGCTTATTTTAAAGTGACTGAAAGTTAACATCACAATGTGCTGCTGTAGTGGAAGCGCTGGCCACGGCCACATTCTTTAGACAGAATATCAAATGTCTGTAATAAAGTAGATTTAAAATGTGTCTAAAGAGAGTTTGTGATATAGAAAATAAACTTGAACTCAGTTTTGTTTTTAATGCCTTGTTTTTTTTTTTTTTAAGCTGAAGGTATGCAAGAAGGATTCCTGTGCCTCTTATGTACTACAGAAGAACAACTTTTATTTTCCCCTCATTATGGTGTTGAAAACGTGCACGATTAGTGCTGCTACAAGTCCTCACGGTGCCACAGAGCTGGAGGCGGATTCGGGTTTTCTGCTGGGGCTCAGACACAGGGTGGCACTCCAAGTCCCAGAACTGGGCATAGTCCCCTCTGTCCCTGGGTAGAAAGGTGATGGGCACCTTAAAAAAAAAACAAAAAAAAAACAAACAAACACTGAAGGACACAACTGGATTTCATTTAACCTGATAAAAACAAGTCTAAGGAGCTTGGAAAGAAAAGCATCAGGACTTGTTTAAGTTGCTTGAAGACGTTTTAACTCTCATCCCAGAAGCTTCTTCAGTTCTAAGGTCAAATGGTGGAGAGTCCCAGATTTAAGCCCTATGGGAGTGTCCCCCCCAAGACGGACATGGACCCCTTGTTGATCTTCTACTTAATCACAAGAGCCAAGGTGTGAAAACAGGTGTAGGTCACAATCAGCCAAGGTTTTGGGTGAACCCGCTGTGAAACCTAGCCCCACCCTATCATGTTATTTCCTGAGGTCAGAAGGTCCAAGATGTGCGTGGGCGCTAAGGCATCTGGGAAGGATCTCAAAACTGGATTATAGATGGCAGACAGTTGGTGTCGTAAGCCACGCCCTCCATTCAAAGATGGTCGTTCACAGTGGACATGGATGGCTTCTTTCACTCCTCTCCACCATTTGACCTTAGAACTGAAGAAGCTTCTCAGATGAGAGGTGAAACGTCTTCAAGCAACTTAAGTCCAGACACTTTTCTTTCCGAGCTCCTTAGACTACGATGACCTGGATGACTGAGAACCTTCACAGACACTCATAAAAACATCTCACTACAGTTATGCTTCTAGATGGAAAATATAAACTTCCTAAATGTCCCTTTCAGTGTTTGATGTGAACAGTAAAACTAATTGCACATGAAAACTGTATTTGGTGAAAGGAACAATAAAATTAATGAAAGTTTTAATGGAACACCAATTTAAAAATGTAAAAACAATAAAACTAGATTTTATAGGTTTTATGATTG
>VURO01003808.1:0-24354 GCA_015108175.1 Pelvicachromis taeniatus | reverse complement strand
GATTAATCTCATTTCCATTATTTTAAATGGGAAAAATTCGATCGGGTTACGTGCAGATCGGGTTCTGAGCTCGGTTCTGGAACGGATTAAACTCGTAACCTGGGGTTCCACTGTATATGAAAACAGCGTGGCGCAAGAGGGACGAATAACACTGAGACATACAGAAAACTATGAGCAAACCCTTTTTCCCGTTTTGTGAAGCATCTTTTAGCTTTGTTTCATTTCACTGTAATTATGTTCATGAGGCTGTGTACAAGCTGTTTACATTCCAGCTCCATTCATATTTAATTAGCCTTTTCTCATAGGACATTCTTCATGCAGAGGATATCTATAATATATGTAAACAAGAGTACTCAGTCAGGATTTATTTACTCTTATTCCACCATTTATTACATTTTCAAGGTCCACAAATCTCTTTTAACATAAACAATAAATCTGTATGTGAACGACTGACCTTTCCGGACCTCTAAAATCTGCTCTCATTGTAAGCACAAGGACATTTTGTTGAGGTAACATCATGTTGCAAAAACAGATTTGATTAACTTTACTCTGCGGTGTAGCAGGTAAAAACACTGAGCTAAGCTGGCTACATTAGCACTGCAAAGTAGCTGAATGATGAACACTGTGAGTCAGATCATTTGAAACTAAATCAGAGCTAATATTGGACTTTGTCTCAACAAAAACACAAATCTACACTAAAATTAAATCAACCCAATTATGTAATGAAGTGGAAAATAGCCTGCTAGCATATCTGCCTTTATAGCTGGATGTTTTGCAGTCATTTAGTTACAATATACTGCCCCCTAATGGCCTAATAAGTCTATTATCACAGCTTTAAGCAAACTACATACACACTGGCTCAAGAGAGCTAACCTACAAAAACAATAGCTCATAGTTTACACATAGATAATGATAATGACAGATAATAGTGTCCATATTTCAGACTCCTGTGAAAGAGTCACTTTGTGCCACAAAGTAGAGTCCAATACATACAACAGAGCATTTTTACTCGTCGGGGAGGTCGTGGTGGGCGGAGCCTATTTCTTAGACAATATTTCACCAAGTCTATTGGTTCTTTTCAACTCCAGTGAGAGTCAGTAAATCACTGGCCAAGAGATGCCAAGACAGTGTCATTATTCATTTGGTTGCAGTATTCCTCTTTCTTTATTGCTTCATTAACTGAAAAACTTCCAATATATATATGATATAACCCCCTCCCCGTCTTTGCAGTACTAATGGGATTATTTTAGTTGTAATCACAGCCACTGCCTGTGTATTTTTCACTGTTCATCCACCCGTCTGTCTGCTAACCCCGACAGCTGCTCTGACCATCTCTGCTGCTTCAGACTTTTACGGCCCGCTTTAACAAGCTCCCGTCTTGCGACATACTCGGCTGCCCACATACTCAAATATACACAGTCACAGTAAAGCATGCCAGCCCAGGCGAACAGACTTTCATAGCTGTAACGTGCAAATAAATAGTGACGCCCACCCTGAATGAACAGGCATAGTTGTAGTTTCCTGCTATAATCTGTTCTGCAGGTCTAAGTAACTGGACCTGAGTTCATGCATCTGCACAAGTCCTGAAGAGTACATGACTTTCCCTCGGCAGCTTTCCCATAATGCTTCACTGGAGATTAGGATGAGCTATGGCAACTGGCCCATTGGGTTGGTGCGTCTATGGCGCAGAGGAGGCTCCACTTAACAGGCCCGACACATTAAACATTAACTGCTGGCCTGTAAAGCAAAGCCTGGTGCAGAACGAACCCAAACAGACACATGCGGGTTTGTAGCAGCGCAGAAGTGCACAGCGGCGCTGAGTGCTGTCAGCTCTGTAGGGGTGCTAACGACAGATGTGACAGAGCAGGTCCGCCGGCAGCCTGTCGTCTTTGGGAAGAAATACAACCTCCTGTCCCCAAACAGGAAATAGGTGGCATTTTCCTCTCCAAAACCTGTTAGCGTGGAAAGCTACCAAGTGAGCAAGCGAGTGAACCAGCTCACTGCCAGTGTACTTGGCGTTTCCCCCTGTGGCCGATTAGCCTCTCACGCAAGGCTCTGCGAGATGGATTGGGATTTTAATCAGTTTGCAACCAATGGTGCTGTGGTTCAGGGACTGTGTCAGATAGAAAATATTTTTAGACGGAGTTCACCATTGTGTGGTGTCAGGATTGTGCTGCTGCTGGCAGCAGGCATCCACATACATCTATAAAACAACTAGACATAAATACAAACTCCCAAACAAACACACAACAAACAAATGAAACTCCTAGAACACGTTTGTGTAAATCTGTGTGTGTGTGTGTGTGTGTGGTCTCACCTTGGCCAGACACTGGGGGTGAGTCTCATGAAGAGCCAGACTGGTCAGGCTAGACTGGGTGGTCTCATCCAGCCACTCAGGCCTCCTCTTCCTTTCCTCCTCCTCTTCCTCCTCCAGCTTCCTCAGTAGCCCCTCTACTGCCAGCTCCCTCACCTCGTACTGTGGGCACTGCAGGAGATGGTCCAGGAGCTTGGTCTTCAGCTGGGGGCCATCCCAGAGCTCAGGAAACTCCACACTGGCGCTAAGGCCCACCTGAGCCAGACTGAGGAGGTGCTGGGTGCTGCCAGGCCCAAAGGTGGTAGAGGAATTGTAGGAGGTGACCAGTTCAGAGGCCGTGAGGATGGACAGAGTCTTCTGACGGAGCGTACCAACCTCTGAATCTGACAAACACATAAACCTTAATATTAGCTCAAAGACATTTCTGTGTTATATTTAACAACTTGAGCTTTCTACAAAGGCTTCCACATACGTCAAGCCCATTATATGAAGACAAACGTTTTAGAAACGCTGCCATGTAAATGAAAACCGGCCATGTTATCTTCTTTCAGCATTCATCCGATGATATCATACCACAACGCTTTGGTTTTAGTGCCACAACCCACACAGAGCAACCTATTAATAATGCCAGCTGGCTCCTAAATGACTAGCCAGCAAACATTTCCCAAACAGCATGGTGTACGTACAAACAGGAATCAGATGAGAGATACAAGTTACTGGAAATACCAGTTTCAAATAGGCCACCGGAATTATGTCACACCTTAAAGTTGCACAATACTGATACACAAATAGTCGATCACACAACCTACAATAATGATTTTATTGCTCGTCTCCATTGCTCACAGATGGTCTCGCTGCCTCTGGTTCAGATCCAGTATTCCTTTGAAAAAGGCCAAGTTTCTCTTGGAAGGTATATCTGGTTTCCAAGTGCCTCTTTATCCTACTTGGCACCGAGTAAGCATTAGCCAGTTTCAACCAACACGCGAAGCCCTCGCTGTGAGGATTGTTGCTATCGCCGGTCAAGCTAAAGCCATTTTCATGAGTGTCTAATGTGGTGTTGATTGATTCATGACTTTTTGTGCAGTCACAATAATATTATCACAGTGTCACAAAGTCTCATGGCAGCTGTCTACAGGATAGATAACCCTCTTAAAGCAGCCCATTGGTAGAGTTCACACTCATTATCTTGCTCTCTTTAGAGCTGTGTTTTCATAGTTCTGTTTGTTGACACTCCTGTCAGTGTGTACCTGATGCCTGGGCTCTCCTTCCCAAAGGAAAACTGTTCAGTGATGTCAGAGATAACATCCGAGGAGGACCGCCACACTAAAAGAATCCTGGAATTGTGAAAAACTACGATGAATGTCTCCCGACTCGGCCAATGCCAAGTCTTTGTTTGTTAATAAGCAAGAAATAAAAACTCTAATTTGCCTTTTCTGCAGTCCGACAAGCTAAACACGCACGCACGCACGCACGCACACACGCACACACGCACACACACCTTTGTGATGTGAACAGATGCATACAACAGGCTGAGCTGAAGAAGCCAGTGTCGTCTGTTCCTGTCTATTTTGACTTTTATTGGAAAGTGTCTGTTTGGAAAAGCCCATGGCTGTGCCAGCCCGGCCACCTGTGAACACGCACCCTCAGGGACTGATGGACACACATGTGCACACATACGCTCACACTTCCTGTGAAATATAAGAATAATCCAGAGGCGGGGCAGCAATATAGTAACCCAACGCCATTCTAACACTGTGCTCCTCCCTACAGTACTGTTTCAAGACTCCAAACAGACCCTGCTTTGACAGCCAACTCAATTAGTTAAACACACACACACACGCACGCACGCACACACACACACAGTAAGCTTATGAAACCCAGTGCAACTCAATCTGGCCCCACAGCGCCACTCAAAATGTGGCTTGACAAAAGAGCGGGAAATGCCACATTCCTCCAGAGATGGGCTGGGTTACCGTGGAGATGGGACAGGTTACTATGGAACCTGATCCTCAAAGGGGGGTCCGAGGCCAAATAAGCATAGCCTAATGGTTATAATGGCGGGGTAAGGGCACAGTACTGACACCGATGATGAAGGGAGGAAAGAGAGGAGGATGACTGAAGAAGAATGGGTGCGTGTCAAAGAGAAAACAGCTGTCGGTCAAGGTGGAACGAAGTGAAAAACGGTGTGTGTGCGTCTGTGTGTGCGTGTCAAACAGCATGTTGCCATTTGCTTGTCATATGCTGATACAGTCAACTATGAAGCTCCGATCCTAGACAGACAACAACGCTTCGCGCACTGAAGGCGAGCGACCTGACACAAAAGAAAGCACAAAAATATGTTGAGCGAAGGAGGTCAGAAAAAGAAAAAAAAGAAAAATCCCAAACGAGGGAGGAAAGGACAGAGCGCGAGAGAGGAAAAACATCATTAGTCAGGATGCAAAGCTGCGTTTTTATGATGGTCTTTATTAAAACTAGAGTGGCGGAGGAGGCAGGAGCAGCCAAGCGTTGCCCCAGTAAATGAAAGGCGTTCCTGTGAGGGCCATTTCACTGTGATTTTTCATGGCTGATCATAAATAGCCATTGTTCTCCCACAGCTGTGTTTATTTAAAATTGGTGTCTGCACTTGTGTCTCTTCATTACGCTCGTGTGCAAACCTGCAGCTGGACTGTGGCCAGACTGCATTAAGCTGCGATTACCGTTTGATATTTCGGGATGAGCTCAGGCTCGTGTGACTGCAGCTTGAGAACGGTGTTAATAAATGTCACGTAAATGCAGGTCTTAGTGAAGCGCTTTAGTGCAACGTGATGCTGAATTTCACACATTTACAGACTGCTAAAAAGAAGCTGAACTACTTATGGAATTTACTGTGAATTTTTAGCCATATTAGCAGCATGGCTCTAATGATGGCAGCACTGACTGTTCAAGCCGGAAATATTAAAAACTATTACATGGAATGGGATGAACAATATGTTAGGTATCATTAATCAAATGACCTGTGAGTTATTTTGAAAATCAGATTAACTTATTGTAAATAACTTACATCTAACATCACAAGTTTTGTCTCAGCATCAGTTCAGAAGCCTATGACCAGGGCTGGGCGGCCCCAATGCCTCCAACCACCATCTGAATATGTACCCAACCACCAAGTTCTTATTAAGTCCTGAAACAACACTTCTTGTGCTAACGTTAAACCCTTCCGCTAAAGCGATTAAACTCACCATTATTGTGGATTTTAGAAAACTTTTGAACCCTTTTTAATAAATTATTACATTAGTAATCGATGAGTAGCTAATCCAGCACTTTTAGCTGCTCCCTTACTCCAAAAGGGTTGCAGCAGTGGATGGATCCCCATATTTTGACCAGCGATATTAGCATCAACCACGAAACCATACAGCGATATTAGCAACTGATCCAGTGGTACTACTCTATCTAAAACCAAATACCTACTAGGTGAATTCAAATGGCATCAGCCTCTAACATTATCTTGTATCTAGCATCAAGCCCCAACCTTCAGGGATAAAAAAAAAAATTAAACAAACGTGAAACATCAAAAACTGCGCTTCCTCAAATGGCCACTTGAGGCATCATCCCAAACAATTACAGCATAACATAGTGACGCTTTGGTATGTTGTCATTTTATTTAATGGCCTGCAGGGGGCAACTCCTTCAAGACCAAAGACATCTGGTGTATATTAAACTGGAGAGACCTGGTGGCTAGCTTAAGGTGCAATCTTTGCAAACACCCTCCTGATGACTTTATGGGCTCAGCTGCAAATTTCAGGTCTTACTGAATAACATATGAAGCTCATTTTGTGATCATCATCATTCTGAGAAACAGAAAGGAGGATTGATTAATGAGCATCACAGCGTAACAGTAAATAAGTGTGTGGTGTTGCAGACGGAGACACCCTTTGGTTGTTTCGCACATCCTGTTTTAAAACACAAAGACTTCAATCACTGGGTGACGTCATGGTACAATCTATATTTAGCACTAATCAATAAATAGCATTTTAATATGCATAATCAAGATGACCCTCCGTTACACATTAGCATTTAGCTTAAAGCACTACTACACCCTCTACAGGGTGTTAGCTCTACAGATTTGTGCTGAATATTTGGCTCCAAAGAGCAACCTGATATCGCTAATAATCAAGGGGAGGCAAACGGTGGGGAAACGGCTCACCATGCGTTTTGTCTGAGCAGGACCACCAGAACAGTTCAATTTCTGGACTCAAAGCATGCAGAGACATAAGAATAAAGAGAATGCTAACCACAGTAAAGCAAACATTGATCGAGGTCTGCGGTTATGCTGATTTCCGCTGCATATCTGTCATGTTTTAGTACATGAAATTCAAGACTTGAAAAATCCTGTTTCACCCTGGTGGTATTAGCTTTTCATCGAAGACACCCAAATGTTCAAAGAGGACAAATGCTCCGTGTGCTGATGGAGTTCAAATTTTGGCAGTCCGTGAAAAGCAACAGAGCGATTGCACATGCAGGAAAATCAAAAGCTTCGCCATAAAGTGATGCTGCAGAGAACCGAGTTCATATGGTCCCAGGGCGACTTTGCTTATCCTGTGTGCACTCAGAAGAGAGGAAAAAAAAAAGTGCTATATGTGTGATGGTCTGTTTTATAGTGAAGGTCAAATATTTGAACGAAACTTAACCACAGCATCTGGTTTAGGTCAACCTGGGCCAACCTTGCAGTTTGCAGTTTATGGGAGGATGGGTACTGATCGGGTGCAGAGGGACAGCACTCTGGTCCAGGGACCATTTTTAACACAGCTCATTTTTAGAAGTGTCACTGGGAAATATACACACTCTGAATATTATGCAATGCCCGAGATGATATGACGAAGGGATGGGTGAGTTCTATATAGTCGTTTAAGAGCTGTACCACAAAACTGGGAGAAGAGGCGTGCTGCTGCTCTATTAGCGCTTGCCATAGCCCACTAAAAGCTGGTTGTAAAGACGCTTTGCTGTGTCAAACTAGAGCTCTGGCAAGATGTGTGCACGTGCTCTCACACGCAAGCACACAGCTGGATTTCACATCAGCCTCCACCTTCATTACCCAAACTGTGAAAAACAAACCCCAGACGCTACGTGTGTGTGTGTGTCTGACAAGTGTGAGAGAGCGGGCCTTCTAGAATAGATTAAAAGAGAAAAAAATAGAGATAATAAAACGTCTTCCGAGTAGCTGCAAAACAAAATCTTGATAATACTGTATCGCTTTCTATTACAATAAATGATACACTGGAACCAAATATCGATATTTTATTAAAACATTACTATATATATGCTTCTAAGTCAGTCATAATCCTTACTCAACATTTACTATAATATGAGTTGCGTATGAGTTAAGTAACTAACCAGTCCAGTGGCCGAGCTAGTTCCTATGCTTTTCTATTCTACTTGAGCATCAAAGTGCTTTCTATCTAACACTCTCACTCCGATTAATGCATCGGGATCAACTTGGGGACTGTCCAGGGATAATTAGGAATACAGACCGGATCAAACCAACAATGTTTTGATTAGTAGGAGCCACATCACTTCTAACCAGCTAGCTCCGACCCTTCCCACCTCATGTTTTCTTTATTGGCTGTTTTACTGGCCAGGGGCAAACGATGGGAAAAAGTGGGCAGTGGTTCTCAGGTATGTTTTCTCTCATTTGGCGAGCGGGTCAGAACTCAAAAGTCAGACACAATGAATCGGCTGTCAGTTGTGTAATGTTTGGGTAACATGACAGGATGTTCAACGCGACACCATTTCTAGGACTTTTATATGTTTCATTGATACAGAACGCAGGTCGGGTCACTGTGGCGGTGATCCTCGAGACCATTCAGCTGCTTATTTGGCATTTTCCCAATCCTGCTGTATTTCACTGCAACTGCAGTCAGCAGTTCATCTTCTGCTGTGAGCTGGAGGGTTGCAGGAGCTGGAGAACTGGTTTAAGTGACAATACGCTGAGCTCACTGAGGACTATAGTTACCAGCTACTGTTTAAGATAGTGGAGCTAGTCTATCCAAGTATTTAGTGCTTTTACCTTACAAGTTTAAAATGCTCAATTCTTATTCCCTAGTCTTCTAGATCAATGTTCGTCAAGTAGCCTTCTTTTTTTCAAGCTCTTAAGACTACCATCACCTGGATGACTACATCTCCACACATACTTGTGGAGCGCTAGTTAATAAGCTATTTTTTTTTTTTTTAAACAGCTAAACCACTCCTTACTAGTGATCCCTGAGTTTATGAGCCGTGAGCAGTTTGATTCATGCACCCCAGTTTTATGATTATAAAGAGGTAAAGCTCAGCATTTCACACAAAAATATTAAAGATGAGGTCAGGCCACTCAAGTCCAAGACATCTGCAGAGTGGCGTATTCTACAGTATTTCATAGGAGGAGGAGGAGGAGGATGAACAAGACGTTCTGCTTTTGGCACTAGACTGCAAATGGTGCACAATTCAGCAGAAAGAAAGAGCATCTTAAAGCTAAATGAGTGGAAGTATCCAAATATGGAGCCACATGGCTTACCAAGCTGTCACAGATGAACATCAATCAGATGTGCTAAACCTTCTTGAAGCCTAATTATGACAGCATGTTTTTTTGGATGCACTAAGAATAAACTTCAAGGCTTTTTATTTCTTTTAAATACAGCACTCACACACCACATATGCATGGCATGTACAGCGAGTGTGACAGGATGCTATAATGATTCCTCCTCTCCATAATGACTGGGAAGGGATCGCTTTGTAACTGCACTGAAGGAAATCCATAATCTTCAGCTGTCTCATTCTGAAAAATGTATACTTTTTAAAGTTACTATCTTATTAGTAGGTCTCTTCATTTGTTTACAGATTTTGGGAAAGCGATGCTTTTGGGTGGTAGCATTCAGAGAAAAAGCACAGTTAGCATACAGTCCTTGGAACAACCAGGATGAAGACAATCATTTACTTTTTTATAAGAACAGCAACAATCAAAGAAGTAGCATAAATAGAGCTTGTAGTTGACTGCAGTCAACTCATTTCTTTGTATTCAGCACAGCCTGAACTCTCTCCAGCTTTGGTTGTTACTGCTTTTTATTCTGTCCTGTCAGGATGATCGTACACTGCTTCAATGATGTTGCAGTCCAGGCTCTGGGGGAGGCCAACCCATGACTGGTGTTGTTCCATTATACGTTTTTTCTATCCAGGTATGCTTTTACTGCATTGGCAGTGTGTTGGGGATCATTGTTAGTTAGAACTAAGCATATGCTTTCTAGAATTTATTGCATGGTGCATCAAAATCTTTCACTACATTTCTGTGTTCATGAGTCCATCAATTTTGTCACAATCTCCAACACCACAGGCTGAGATGATCTACTGAGCCCATTTCTGATGGGGCCTCAGGTCCTGCTGGATTGTTTCCTGTTCTTTAAGGGACTTTTACAGGAGTTTACAGGACTGATCCTTCTTCTTTTGTTCTCCACTTATTAGCCTCAAGTAAAAGACAAAGCCCCCATTCCTTTAAAAATGTTCAGGTACAAGAACTGGACAGAAATAAAACGATTAAAAAATATCAGTCAAAATCCAAAAGCTAAACTTCAATAGAGAAAATTGTTGTGCGAAAAAAGTCTGGGTTGGAAGCAAACAGTGAGGGGTGGCTCAAGACTTTTGCACATTGGTGCTCTCTCTTGTCCACATCAGAAATACCAGTCAGTCAAACAAATCATTCAATTTAAAAAGCCTAACGCCAGATAACTGCTCTGAGAAGTTACGATATCTCCCGCCGTTAGCAGCATGGCACCTCTGCGACGGGAAGTTTAGATCTACATGTAAGGTGGACTGACAGACGACAGCCGTGCTAACCAGTGCGTTTCTGCACCATTTTGACCTAGAAAAGCAGCTGTGCCACAGTAAACTGTCATATAACCACTCAACCAGAGCGGTACCTAACCACATTCTGCTCAGGCCTGTAGACTCTGACCTGCAAGGAAAGAAAGATGCCGCTACTAGCACCGCTAAAGTTAGCCACACTCTTGAAACTTCATCCGCCAAATTAACGGCCACCAAATTATATCTGGAGACTCATTTTAGTATTTTGTACTTTTGCATCCAGCTAGCCTTCCTGTTGTGTGTTTTCCTACTAGCAGATTGACCAGGGTGCTGTATCACAACGTAAGCCTATTTAGATAAAAGAGGGGACCTTTATACGGTTATATTTAATAACTTATATATTTAAATAGAATGAAGTTGTATGGGGCACATATGAAAAACATCTTATGCACGATACGGAGACAAATCACAGCGACATTTAAAGGATACTTAAACTGTAAAAAGATACGATTCCTGATTGCAAATGGATAAATGTGCAATATTTGTATTAAGGATGTCAAACTTATTGTACATTGTGAGCCACATACAGCCGACTTTAATCTCGAGTGGGTCGGTCCAGCAAAACTCTCCTTTCTACCGGTGTAAAGAAGTTAACGACACACTTAATAATTGATCCTTAAAATCTGAAAAAGAAATGCAAATTCAATAGTACGACTGAGTTTTTCTGCATAACAAAGAAAAAAAGACATCCGTCACCACAACCTTTGGGATTTATTTTGAAAGAAATTAATGTGTAAAATTACCTATAAATTCTGACAGCTCACTGCCCAGACTGCGCTGTAATTATAAACAGCAGGTTTATATGCCTTTTTTTTCTTAATTACGATGGAATCAAAGTAATTAAAAAAAAAAAAAACATTAAAAAAACCCCAAAACAGATATTTCTATAGTAGTGAAAAAAACAGGAAGGTTTCTGTTATGCAATTGTTTAAGCATTACTTTGATATAACATATATGAGTGAATGAATGGCCATGGGGGAGCTCTTTATCAGAAGGAAAAGCTGTAAAATAGATCATAAATACAGTTAAACTCCAAAATGTATTCATTCCTCCAAAGTTGTCCAGCAGACCGGACTAGACTCTTTGTCGGGCCAATTTTGGCACCTGGTCCTTATGTTTGACACCCCTGATGTATATGAACAGAGGTCTATAAAACTGTGCTCGATTTTGACTTTTTTCTTGACTTTTAGTCAATTAGTCTGATTTTTTTCTCTCCTCTTTTTATGTTAAAAGACTAGAAAATTGAAGATCGTGTCTACACACAGCACACGAATACTGATGAGGCTGAAAAGCATTAAAGTACGTGCTGCAGTTTACCAGAACAGAACAAATAAAGGCCAGACTTCTGTCTCTAGTGAACGTTTTATCACCATCATCATCATCATCATTATCATGTGAAAGCACACTAATGAAAACAAGTTCATTTTTGTTTGATTTTTACCTCCTGTTAGTGTCCGGCTTCCACTCTCCTGCTAAACCTTTCAGTTTATTTTACTGGCAAGGCTGGAAAGCCAAGAAACAGCAGGCTGGCAGAGGTGGAGATGAAGCAATGGACAGAGGGGTTTTTTTTTTTATATGAGTCAGCATGGATCAAAGAGCAGGAGCAGAGAAATGTGTGCACACTCACATATACACACTCATGAACAAAGAGCTGTGTTCAGAGCTGAGAGGAATTGGCTGGTAAATGCAAAGTTCCTACTTAATGCAGGGAGCCAGTTAAAAGAGGGGAGGGTAAAAAAAAAGTAATATTGAAAAAGGGGATTGTTCACCTTCTTTTCCTCTGCTGCCAGGCGCTCTTAAGAGCCTGCTGCTTTCAAATGAACTTCCAAAACCTGCGGCTTTCTAAATCTGATTCAAGTGAGAAGTGCAATTACACAAGAGGAACAGGGGGAGTGATTAGAGGCAAGGAGCAGGAACAACAAAAAAAAGAAGAAATAAAAAGACCACCGCTCTGGTGGTGGTTGAGCCACCACCAGAGCGGGTGAAGCCAAAGACAGACTTATGATAATAATCGAGGCATTAGAGGTGTGTAAGCTAGAGGCTGCTTATTTAGTTATGTAAGGAGGAGAGCCAAGTCAGGCCAATCTACAGGCTTGTTTGGAGAAATCCTCGGTATTTCCACTGTCAAGACCAACATGTGTTCAGCACATGGCCCACTGAAAACATCGGTGCCCTCCTCCCCTTTCCCTCTTTCCTCTCAGTACAGCGCTCCTCCATAAACTGGGTCACAGGCGCAACCCCACCATCTGTCACAGATCGCTCGCCTTCGGTTTCACATTCCTCCAGTGTGGAGACCCCCGCAGGTCTGCGTGCATGCGCACATGACCGCAACAAGCGCGCACACGCAGGCACCAGGGGGCTTCTCTGAACTACCCGATACACGAAGCAGACTCCTGTCAACAATACGTCTAAATGGAGAGCGCAGCAGTGCACAGCCTCGCCAACAAAAGCCGCACGGTTGTCCGTTCCGATGATGAAAGTTCCAACGTCAAAGTCAACGCAAACGCAGCTGCTGCTGCTTGCTGAGCTGGTGAGATGCCGGGCAACGCTGTGACAAGCAGCAAAACTCAAATATTCATCACTCTGTTAGACTAGAAGCTCGCACTTCCAACAGAAAAGATCTGTTAACAAAGATTTTTGACATTTGTCGGCAAGAACGCTTAAATAAAAAGAAGCTACAAAGGAAAGTTTATGAAATTTGGTGGACAGGTGGAGCATGAGCGAGTGGGCAAACATAGACCACTTCATTTCAAGTTGTCAAAGTAGGGATTTTACCTTCTGGCTCTTTAACACACAGAGAAACAATCCCGGTTACAAAATGGGATAAGAAACGTTCTCTCATACTCTTCATCTAATAGTTCACAGTCAAATAGTGACTAGAGTATTTTTAGTGCTTTTAAGGCAAGCTGGAGTGTTTTAAACAGCAGAGCAACATTTATGGCCAGTTAGCTAACATGACAGTGATGTAACACTGCAGTCTGTACTCTCTTTCAATCTGACAGGACAAGTGCAGCACTCTTATTTCTGCTGATTTTAGGTGAGAGGAAAGGTCAGGACGACACAAATTTAAAACCTCAACTTCTGTTAAATCTGTGGTGAACTCTTGAAGTCAGGTTTCAGTAAGTACACAGAAAAAGGACTGTTACCCAAATCACATGGCGTTAAAGAGAAATGATTTTCTACACTTTAACAGAGGGTAGTGTTTTTGGTTTAGTGCAATTTTAGAGTGAATCAAAGGAAAAGAGGCTCTTGTAAAGTTGATTTCAGCTCTAAGATAACTCCTACAGAGGTGTCAGGGCTGCGTCCTGTTCACCGTCCTCTTTAGGGTGCCTAAAGAACACCACTTTATTGCTATTATGCTGGACCCACCTTTGCACTGAGAACTGCCTTAATTCTCAACAGCGTGCTGGAAACAGAGATTTTGGTCCATACTGACATGACAGTATCAAACAGTTGCTGCAGATTTGTTGGCTGCACATCCAGGATCTCCTGTTCCATCCCATCCCAACGTGCTCTACTGTTGGCAGTGGAGGCCAGTGAATCCACTGAAATCTTCAAGAAACCAGTTTGAGATGATCTGAGGTTTACGTTGCTTTATCCTGCTGGAAGCAGGAAGATGGGTACACTGTGCTCGTAAAAAGATGAACATGTGTAGCTCAGTTGGTGCTGAGGGGTCCAGAGTGTGCCACGAAACTATCGTCACCAGCAGCCCAAACTGATGATACAAGGCAGGATGGATGCATGTTTTCATGCTACTTACACAAAATGCTGACCCTACCGTCCAAAGACTGCACCAGAACTGGACTCAGACCAGGTCTTTTCACATTTTCTCATGTCCAGGTTTGGTGAACTCGTGCTTCAAGGCTGTTTTGCATTAACAGATGTTCTTCTGCATACTTTGGTTGTAACAAGTGGCTATCGTTGCCTTCATATCACATCAATGCAGCGTGGTCCTTCTCCTTAGACCTCAGAAATCAACAAGGCTTTTTCATCCAGAGAACTTTCACTCACGGGACATTTTCTCTTGTTTGGACTGTCCTCTGTAAAGACGTCCAGGCGGGGAAATCAGAGCAGATCTGCAGTTTCTGAAGTACTCCAATCAGCCCCTATGTCACCAACAACCATGCCACATTCACGTTAATCCTCTTTCTTCCCTATTCTGATGCTCAGTTTCAACTTTGGCCTTGACCAGGTCTACAAGTCTAAATGCACAGAGTTGCTGCCATGTGATTGGCTGAGTAGATAATTGTCTTAATGAACACTTGTACCTAACAAAGTAGCTTTTGAGTGTTTATAAACCAACAGTTCCTAATGTCATTCAGAACTATTACTGTAACTTCACTCTTATTACAATTATTTGAATGATAAATCAAAACCTCTGCGCTCTCGGTATGGCCGTACTTTTGACTTCAATTTTTGGTGTCTTTACCACAAAATTCATCTTCACCAGTTTGGTAACAAACATCTAAACCATCCTGATCCAGTCTGGCTCAAACTGGATGATTAAAACAGAGCTTTATGGCTGCAATGATCAATCTAATCAGCTCGTGTTTTACTCCCTCATATACACAGTACTTAATTACATTTATACAAAACTTTTTCATGTCACTGTATGCGTGTCACCACGTGGTTGCGGGTAGTGTGCAGGAATTGCGTTTGTGTCATGCTCCTCATATTTCTGCAGGTCTTCATTGAAACCCTGGTGAAAAGTAGTGATCCCACAATTACTACTCACCTTCCAGAATGCTGATCTCGGGCCCACACAGGCACACCAACACATCCAGAAAGGCTCCTCTGGTCACCACACAGCTGTTCTGTCTGAAAAGAGAGAAACACGAGGCCGTCTTTGATCCAGCACAGAAAATCGACCGAAACCGGCTGAACCTCAAAAGCCTTAGAAACATTTGGAAATGTTGGGGGAAAAACAGAGTTTGTGTTTAAAAGCTGTTAATAATGAAGGATCTCTTTTATAAAGCAAGCTGCTTAAATGTTCCTAAACCGCTTATCGATTTAAAGAGATAACGCTGCAGCCTCCAGTCACTGATCATCTGTTTCCCATTAAGATCACAGACGAAGATTTGCTTCACGAACCGGCTGATGTCTCACCACAAACTGTTGAATTAGGACAATGGGCATGGCTAACTCGGTGAATTAATTGCTTGTGTGAATGTTCACAATCTCTTCTAAAACTGAGTGTGGGCTCTGTGGCTCATGCTGCTTTTGCACAGCACTGTATGACCTTCTAGCCAGGAGGTAGATCAAATCTATTTAAATGAAGATCCCCTTGTTATCTTTTCCCAGCCCTATCCAGTCTGTTCCCCACACAAAAGTCCGCAACACAAAGTGTTTACATCCACTTAGTAGGGTGCCTAAGATTTAAGCTTTCAATTTAGTTGAGCAAATTAACATACCTGCCAACATAAATAGAACACATAAAGACACAAAACACCATAAAATAAAAAATAAAAAAACATGCAGACAAAACAACCCTGGATGTACAGTTCAACAATCGAACAAGTCAAACATCTAAAAATTCACCAGATAAAATCAATGAGAGCAAAGAAAACAATCAGCTAAAATGACCACACGGTTAAGTAAACGCCTCAAAAAGTGAATGATTTTTGTGTTACACTGCAACAGTGCGAGTTAGGGGTTCCTAATAAACTGGGAACTACAAAGCGCACCTGAATATTAGCCGCACAACTTGAAATTATGAAAAAATCATATTTTGTCCATACATTAGCCGCACCGGACTAAAAGCCGCAGGTGCGCTAGCGGGCTAGTAGCTAGTAGCGGCGGGCTAGTAGCTAGTAGCCGCGGGCTAGTAGCTAATAGCAACGGGCTAGTAGCTGCGATGCACAGCCCGCCTCGACAGGGGAGGGCGACGGAGTGACTCGGAAGAGCCCCACGAAGCGGGCCGCGCACCGCCGCCCGACCGACCCAGCCCTTAGAGCCAATCCTTATCCTGAAGTTATGGATCTGACTTGCCGACTTCCCTTAGCTGCCTTGTTCTAACATGCCAGAGGCTGTTCACCTTGGAGACCTGCTGCAGATATGGGTACAGGGCCAGTGAGAGCCAGCTTGCTAATCTAGTCTCTTTTTTGCGCTAATTCGTACGGCACTACTTTGGTTGGCGGACGGACATGTGACCAACATATCAGTCTTTTCCGTGTCTGATCACATGCCTTTCCGCCAGGCAAAATGGCGGAACAAACCAAAACAAATCCTCTTACCGATGTCACAAGAATAATGAAAAAGCCTTAGAAAAGCCGCACCGCACAATAAGCCTCAGGGCTCAAAGCTTGTGCAAAAAGTAGCGGCTTATAGTCCGAAAATTACGGTAGTTTAGATTTCTCACATACAAGGCCTTAATAATCGGGCCTCATCATATCTGAAAGACCTTATAAGTACCATATGCCCCAACACAGCACTTCAATTCTAGACTGTAAGGTCCTGAATGCCTCCCAGGTGAAGCGTTTCAGACCTGTAAACCTGGGATGAGCCCCTAGAACCGACCCGGTACACACTGAAAGGATTATTTCTCTCAGCTGGCTTTGGAGCGCGAGGAGGGGGAGGTGGCCGGGGAGAGTGAAGCCTGGGTTTCTTTGCTTGTAATGCTGCCCAAGGATGGCAATAATGGATGGAGGCATTGATGGTGTTTTTTATTTCTCCGCAAGTACTGAGTGTCAGTGCGGTCCATCTTTTAAAACACAAGGAAAACAAACAAAAAACAAAGCTTTTCATCAGCTAATCAGCAAAACATTTAATCTTTCCACGGATGATACATAAGCCACATAATTGTACTGACACAGACAAAAAGTTACTGTTGTTAGTAGGTCATTAGCTCACGGGATCGGATCCTGAATGGCACAGTGATTTGTGTTTTCATTTTTGATGAATCCTGATGGCTGAGAATAGGCCAGAATCATATGAGTTGCCCCCAGCTGTGTCATCCTCGATCGGACTTATTTACCCAATGTCACTGCAGTTTTCACACAAAGGCTTCAAAACAGGAACGACTTGGCGTTTTTTCCTTTTTATTCGTAAAATTATTCAACGACTGGTTCAACCTGCCCTGCACATTAGTGGAGTAAAGCTCTCGCTGCTGTCATATTATTTGTGAACGTCGACTTAATTCTGCATCGCCCTGTGTGGCCGCTGCAAAGTGTGTGCGTTCTATCAAGATTGTGACCACAGCGCCGTGAGAGACCACAAGTGTGTGCGCGAGAAAACAACAGGGACAGTGTGCCAGCTTGACGTCATGTTTTCATCACTAGGATATTAATAACACGCATATGCCCCCACATCGGCTGTCTGCACACTTAATACACATGCACGATACTCGAGATGGAGCATGGTTAGTGTGTGTGTATGAGAGAGAGTGAGTGACTCTTGGTTAGCTAATGACAGATTCTGGCAGCGATGAGTCCTGAGAATGTGAGCTAACATCATGAAAAACCCTGTAAGAAGTTCAATCCAAACTATACACTGGAGAAGGTCCTAACAGGCTGACGCCAGGCCTCCACAACGCCAGTGTCATCGTTGCAGCGCCGACACCCTCGCGGAGGCAGAAAAAGTCCAAAATGACACAACACAAGGATCGGTGTGAGGCCAAAACCCAACACTGACTCAGACCAGACGAACAATGCATTCCGTCCTTTTTGGAAGGCGGCCGCCTCAAATTAGTGGTGATCTGGACGAGTTAGGGAGGTTTTCTTTTCCCAAAAACAAAGATACTCTGACCTGTGATGTCCTTAGATCCGGGCTCCCGGCGCCGGGCGATCAAACGAACAGACTCTGGGTACGCTCTGGTGAGCAAGAATTCACCTCATCTTAATAAAAGCTCATCAGTGTAACCAAGCAGAGCTAGTAGGGCTAGTGTTGCTAACCCAGTGGGGCCCTGTGTTATCTGCTGTAGGGCCTGAGCACAGGAGACCCAAACCTGACCTCAGACGAGGGGGGGGGGGGTGCCAGGTAACTGTGCTGTGCTCCAACTTGAGACCTAGACTTTTAGCAGGAGGGCAAGATGTATTGGGGGGGGGGCTGCTGCATGCAGATGGGTCAGCAGGCGGTCTCTTTGAAATGGAAGCCGGGGCAGGACATGAAGCGGACAGGGCCGGGGAGGGGATGTACGGTGAGACAAGGAGCTATTCTTCTGGTGCGGGAGCTGGAAGACGGGGATGGATGCTTATCTTTGTGTGTGTGTGTGTGTGCTTAGGATTACCGAGAAGCGAGCCACATGCGCTGACAGAGAGCTTCACCAATGCTGCTTCCTGCTGGCAGAGGTCTGTGTGAGTCAGTCTGGTAGGAGCGCAAGAGAAACAGCACCTGCAGACCAACACGTTCACACGCACGCACACACAAATGAAAAAGACAGGATGGATATTTATTACTTTATGCATGAGTCAGAGTCACAGAGAACTATCCACAAGCTCTACAGAAACAGAAACTGAACTCCACTCATCTTTACATCTTGGCAGAGTGATACATACACATACATGTTGTGCAAGTGTTTTGTTTTTATCCCTTTTCCAACCACATTGTGTGGCAGGGATCTAATAAAGGTGAGTCTCATGCATGTAAACTGTAACCACTGAATCATAAGCTACGGTGTGTAACTGTAAATAAAAGATGGACACTTGCAGGACATCTCATCAATGAAATGAATTGTGGTTTGACCTAGGCAATGAAATCACATGAAAAAACACTGTGTGGTGAATCAAAAACAGGACGGCCTTTGCCTCCTTTATAAACGACGTGCATCATTTATAGCATGAATGATTTCTATCATTTATGTAGATCTTTTTGTTTTTTAGCTAAAAAGTCTGAATCATCGCTGATTACAAGACAAATATAAATTCTCTGGAGGAAAATGTATTTGGACACCAGCCACATGTGGACTATGGCACAAATATTACTTTTTGTATGAAATTTAATGGTTTTTATGGTGCATTTACAAACCAATAAAAAATAATATATTATATGGGAAATTATTGTTAGAAGGGATTTCTGTCTTGATTTAGTTATTACACTGAGCGGAACAGCCAGGGGCGTGAACATGTTAATCCTGCACAGCAATTCCACCAACCACTAGTTGCTCAACCTAAATGACAAGAAGATGGTCAGAGTTGTCCCTTTTGATGTTCCCTCGTCTCCAGTAAATATTCAAAGCACATTTTAAAAGGTCAACATGCTGCTTGCTCCAAAGGAGCATCTTTCCATCCTGCCGTGTGACCTCTGGTCTCTGGACAAGAAAGCAAGAAGTTTCCCAATGAAGATTAAATCATTCTTTTCACGTCGGCCGATTTGCCAATGAGAGACTGAGCCAGTCTGCAGCAGGTGGACTGGTGGTTGGGAGTATTCAGAGGCTAGGACACAGGCTGGCTGGCTGGGGTGTGTATTCTGGGCCTTGGTAAGTATACTCTTTAAGCTAGGGCCATGGCCACAGACCAGTAGGAAGCCATTCATTACGCTATGCAGGGAAGGCAACGTGGGGAAAACCAGGCCGACCACGTAGCACCAAGCCTGGCCGCTGAGTTCTGGCCTGCCCCATCTCATCTCCTGCAGTCTCCACGCCCAGGCAACACCCACTGGCTCACACAAACAGCTTCCACACCTCCAGGTCCTTCTTCCTCTCGCTGTCAACTCTCTCTCAGGGCTTTTCCACCAATGAGAAGCCAGAGCTGGAACGGATTCCCAAACCAAATATTGAACATTTCCAAGTGATTTCGCTTCCCATTATTTCAAACATAAGAATGTGTCTTCATTTTCACTGCTAGTTCCAACAAGCTCGGTGCAGATTATATTTAACAAAGGAAGTGATTCTAAAAGTAACCTATCAGCCTGTTTGCTCAAAGCCACGGTGCCAGACTAAAATAATCTTGTTTACCTGCATGCATCATGAAACATTGAATCTATTCTGGTGGGTTTTTGTTTTTTAATCTAGAAACTTCAGCAAGTGTCTGGCTTTTAAAAACTTGCTGGTGCACAGCCATACAGGATATTACAAAATAGTTGAGTTCTAAAGAAAGGTTGTGGCTCTGACTTCGAAGTCAAACGTGGCCTTGATTAGTTTACTGATATAAGAGCGGTTAATCATTTAACCATATTATTAAGCTTTCATCACTTTGCTGAAATAAAAAAGTGCAGATCAAAAAGTACTCCAGATATGTTGTCGGTTGTCGATATGCTTTGCGGTCTGCGCTGTGAAGCACGACACACTGTGAAGCACACGCCTGCTCATTAAAAGTTTGCTTGAGCAGCATCACCGGTTCCAGCACTGGTTCCAGTGTCCATGGCAGAGAGCTCTGTTTTTTCTCCCTCTCTCGCTGCACTCCACAGTTACACCTCATCCACCGGGTTGGGAAGTCCCTGCATGGGAGGCTCAACCGGCTCGATCCAGCCCGGCACGGAGAAAACCGGAATATTTATAGAATTCCTCCTCCCAAAGACAGAGTGCAGAACTACACCCCATTGTGGGAGGAGATCCTGGGACAGGATCAAGCGTAAATGAATGGGAGACGATAAGACAGCAGCACAGAGACCTTCTGCAGGATTATTTTTGTTGATCAAATGTCAGATTTTTCTTCCCCCTCGACTGCCTAAATGTGGATTTCCTGCTTTTTCACTCCACCTTCCACTTGTAGGAAAATTATCATATGACTTGTGGTCAAATAATCTGGTTTTGCAATTATAAACCAAAACTGTACTGTGTATTGTATGGTTATATTGTATAAAATGTTTAGGAGCTGGCACTAATATATATACTGGCTTCCAGGAATCTTTTAAATCAACTGGGAGACAAGAGTATGTATTGTATACCTATGTACAGTATACCTGTGTATCAGCTCTTTGTCATTCAACAAAGAGCTGATAACCTGCATTCTCTCTGAAGGCCACCAGACGGCAGGTGCTGTAGTTGCAAACAGACCTATAGAAATCTACAGAATAATTGTGTCTTGACCCCTGTAAACACATTCGTGCTGAGTTTGTGACTGATGACACGTAACCCAATGAGCAAGCTGTTTGGCAGTCAGACCTACCCTTCTTGAGACGAGGCGATGGTGAAAATGTTTATCTTTGTACATCTAGGTGCCTCTTTTATACTGTATGGTTACAACTAGCTGGTTTAGCGCCCACTGTTTATTATTAATGTAGAAAATAAATTTTACTGTAGTTATGCTTGCTCATTATATATAAGTTAGACTTATGGGTCTTCTTAGCTGGTGAAGCAATTTCCACGTTGACATGACTTTCCAAGTAATAACAGATATGGTTAGCCGGTTAGCCGGTTAGCTGTGGCTGCATAGATCAGAGAAAGTTCGGTTCACATTATTAGCTGATAAAGTCATATAAAAAAAGCCGGATACCAAATGATTCTGGGCGTCTGGATAAATTAGCGGTAAAATCGTAACCACTTAAAACTGGATTTTGCTATGTGATGGTCTTCTGTGTTAGCAGGCACGCTAGAGTTAGCTAACATTAGCCAGAAGAAAGGTAGCTCCACGGTGGATTTAGTCTCAAGCTTACGCGTCACATCCATCAGATTTTCAGAGAAACATACTTCACATTCTTCTGATTAGATGTGACATGTTGTAAGTCCTTCAGAAGTCACTCCAGACACTATTCAAGGAAATGGTGAGAGTTGGTAACATCGCTGGCAACAAAATGCACCAAAACATTAAAAAAAAAAGTATACTGTGGCGGCCCACTAGGGGGCTACACTCACACCCAGGTTGAGAGGAGGAGTTTGTGATGCTTTTGGCGCGATGTGTTCAGTTCGTGTGTGGAGACGAATAAAGGTGGAGTGAGAAATTGAAGCTCTCGTGTCGTTTGTGTATTACCTCCACATTGGTGACCCCTGACTTGAACATGCTACTTGCCGTGGACGACGCTGCCCCCGCTGTGGCCGCTGCAGCCGCCGCCGGCTCTCCGCCTCCTGCAGTGCCTACGTTCGCTGTGGCGCTCAAGTTGCCGGACTTTTGGCTCCACGATCCCCCGTCGTGGTTCGTCCACGTAGAAGCTCAGTTTGCTCTTCGCGGCATCACTAACGACGACACGAAGTACCACCATGTCGTGGCCTCACTCGACCCGCTAGCCACCCGCCGTGCCATGACTCTCCTTCGCGACCCTCCAGCGCGCGGAAAGTACGTCGCCCTTAAGGACCTGCTACTTCGGCGGTACACCCTCTCCGATGCGGAGCGGGCCGAGAAGCTCCTCTCCCTCTCGGGCCTGGGTGGAGGCACGGCTTTGGAACTGATGGAGTCCATGTTGTCCTTGCTCGGATCGGATGACGGGGGATTCCTCTTCGTCCATCTTTTTCTCCGGCAGCTGCCTGTGGCTGCGAGGACCGCCCTCGCCAACTCCCCGTTTCTGGCCGCGAAGGATTACCGCTCGCTGGCGGAAGAAGCGGATCGTGTCCTGCTGGCTTCCCGCTCCTTCGACGTACACGCCCTGGCCGCGGACCCACCACCGGCACCGCCGATCCCAGCTGATCCCGTGTTGATGGCGGGGATTGCTACACAACGACACCGCCGGAATGGCTTCTGCTTTTACCATCAGCGCTTTGGCGCCAAGGCGCGCCGCTGCCTGCCACCGTGCTCTTTTCCGGCCCAGGGAAACGGAGTTGCCAGCGCGCCTTAACAGCCGTGGTCGCTGGCGATATGGAGAGGCTGCTTTTCATTGAAGACACACGTTCCGGGAAATGTTTTCTAGTTGACTCCGGTTCCCAGAAGAGCATAGTTCCGCCGGGCGCGACGGATAGGTTTGAGGCAGGCCATGGGCCGCGGCTGGTTGCAGCTAATGGCTCGCCTATCACAACGTTCGGCGAAAGGTCAGTGACTGTTAATTTCCACGGTCGGGATTTTCAATGGACCTTTGTTGTTGCTGCCAGCTCGGTACCCATCTTGGGCGCCGATTTCCTCTGTGCTCACGGACTGCTGGTTGATGTCGCTCAGAGACGCTTGATCGATGCCCTGTCATTCTCCTCGCTGCCCTGTTTTACCCGCGCTGCCGATCCCCTCGTTCGGGCCAACTCGGTTGCCTCCGGGGATGTATTTCAGCGTTTGTTGTTTGAGTTTCCATCGCTGTCGGTTCCTAATTTCTCCAGCACGGTGACGAAGCACGGCGTGGAGCATTATATTCCCACAGTCGGGCCCCCGGTGTTCGCACGCGCGCGCCGCCTCGACCCAGCGAAACTCTCCGTCGCACGGGAAGAGTTCGCCACTATGGAGCGCCTGGGCATTGTGCAACGCTCGAACAGCGCCTGGGCTTCTCCGCTGCACATGGTGCCCAAATCGGATGGGCGGTGGCGACCGTGCGGGGATTTTCGGCGTTTAAATAACGTTACAGAGAACGACCGTTATCCCATTCCCCACATTCAGGATTTTTCCGCCCACCTCGCCGGCACCTCGATTTTTTCTAAAATTGATTTGGTGCGGGGCTATCACCAGGTTCCGGTACGCGCTGCGGATGTGCCCAAAACAGCCGTCATTACACCTTTTGGTTTGTTTGAGTTCCTCCGCATGCCGTTCGGGTTGAAAGGTGCCGCCCAGACTTTTCAACGCCTCATGGACTCGGTCTTGCGCGGGCTGCCTTTCGTTTTCGTATACCTGGATGACATATTGGTGGCCAGCTGCTCGGCTGACCAGCACGTGTCTCATTTGCGCCAGGTTTTCCAGCGTTTGGAGGAGCACGGCCTGATCATCAACCCGTCAAAGTGCCAGTTTGGGTTGCCGGTCCTGGATTTCTTGGGCCACCGCGTTTCCGCTGACGGCGTTGTTCCGTTGCCAGACCGGGTTCAGGCTGTCGCCGCTTTCCCGCGCCCCGCCTCGGTTAAGGCGTTGCAGGAGTTCCTGGGGATGGTAAATTTCTACAATCGTTTTCTTCCGGGAGCTGCCCACCTGCTGCAGCCGCTCTATGCTGCTTTGAAGGGCAAAACAGCTAAGGATTCCATTGACTGGATCCCAGAACGAGTCCGCGCGTTTTCCGCGGCGAAGTCGGCGCTGGCCAGCGCTGCCCTGCTGGCCCATCCGCTACCATCGGCTGACATCGCCTTAACAACTGACGCGTCAGATGTGGCGGTGGGCGGCGTGTTGGAACAGCACGTCTCCGGTGCATGGCAGCCGCTGGCCTTTTTCAGCCGTACGCTACGCGACGCCGAACGCAAGTAC
>VURO01003807.1:9877-27639 GCA_015108175.1 Pelvicachromis taeniatus | reverse complement strand
GCGCTAGCTGGTCTCCACGGAAACAGTTGCCATAATCAGTGTCTTTACATAGATGAATATCATTAATTATTAATGATAACATATAATTAAAGTTAAATTGAGAAAATTTGTTATTTCAGAAGTGTGAGTCAAACTGGAAGCATTTTACATTAATCAGTACCCAAGAAGTAGCTCTCACTTTCAAAAAGGTTGGTGACCCCTGCTCTATGGTCTCTGGGTACCATATTTCTGCTAGTTATTTAGTGTGTGGAAGTAGTGAAGTGTTGACCAGAGAACCTACAGCAACTTTAAGTGTTAATGGGCAAAATAACAGCTGATGACACAAAGCTCTCCGTAATTTCTGTTGCTTCAGGGACTTTTTGGTGGAAACAAATTATGTAATTTAGTGCTGAAAAGTTCCTCCAGTAGCAAAGGTCTTCTGTACTGGTACGACTACAGTCATTCATTCTGCTGCTTCGCCAAGGTTTCTTTTGTTTTTTTCATATGACTGATTAAAGGTCACAAAGGCATCATTCACTGCTACATTTTGAATTGCATTTGTTTTACGCATAAAATAAGAGTTGATAATGGGTAGTTTTGCATGCAGTAAAGTCCCACATAGTGGACATTTTTTAATTCAGTTTATGTTGTACTTTTCATATTTTAAGTATCTGTATTTTCTCTAATAACCTTCAGGCTGTGACTAGTTCTCAGAACAACTTCATCCAACAGTCATGAGGGATTGGAAAAGGAAAAAAGGATACATCCTTTACTTTCTGCTTAATTTTGACTCCCATTTCCCTTATCTCCTAGATAAGCCGAAAGTAGGAACTCTCTCATCATGTAGACCAGAAATAGAAGAGTATTGCACGACCGCAGATTATGAAGTAATAGGCTAAGTACTGCAGTGCAGACAGAGAAGAGGCTCTTGTGATGGAAGCTTTCTGCAGCTTCATGTACTGTAGAAGCTGCTTCCCCCCCCCCCCTGAATGTTGCAGCTGAATAAGACTACTGTGCTTTTTGCTGTTTGTTACCCCTGACCTTTTCTCCCGTGCCCTCTCATCCCTCTAATGCAGCACATAAAACGAGGGAGAGGGAACACGAGATGAAGAGAAATAATGCATAGAGCCGTTTCAGAGTTTTCTGCTGCCTCGCCTTTTTGAAGGACTGCTAAGCTGGAACTGTGTCAGGCAGAGAGAACTAAGGCACGCGCACAGGAAGATGCTGCTGCAGTGTCTTACAAACCTTTAGTAATTAGATTCAGAGGTGACTCCGTCAACAAGACTTAGTTGACTCATTCGCTTACTACAGCAATATGTGTAATTGAAAGTGTGTGTGGACAGAAGGTCCAGCAGCCCTTAGGTGAAGTACCCTTGGGCGTAGTTGAAGATATGGCCTCTGTTATCTTCTGCTGCTATCATACTATCCACTTTCCCAGCCACACCATTCACCCTAAGGCATTGTGTTACATGTTGTGTGTGTTTAAATGGAAGTAGTATTCTGTCTTAGTGTATTATCGTGAACCTGTCAGACAGTGTGTCTTATTTGTACTGATTTCATCCATATTGCCCTATGGCAGAGCTATTGTGCTCTATTATCATGGCATCAAGCTGTGGGGTTCACAACTGCACATCTATTCTCAGTAGATGGATTAAGGATGTGCTTGCCAGGTGATCTGTACTGTGTTCAAGCACATTTGACCCTCAAAGTCCTGTTTGTTTGACAAGTATGATGTGTGTGTGTGTGTGTGTGTGTGTGTGTGTGTGTGTGTGTGTGTGTGTGTGTGTGTGTGTGTGTACCACCATGTATGAATACAGCATTAACCAGGTCTCCAGGGTGAAAAACAGGCTATGATACTGCAGAGGAAAGTAACTTCTATAGTGGACTGTGAAAAGGCAGCCATCCTTTGTTAAAGTTTCTTTTATATTTATTTATGTAGTTGAAATATTTCTAAAAAAGTTCCTTATTTGGGGTTGACAAAAAGACCTTCAATTTAAAAGTTAATGTGCAGGTAAAATAAAACGGTTCAGTTGTGACTTTTAGCATAAGCTGTTCGTGTTTTTGTCTTTTGAGTCCTCATTTTCTTCCTGGTTTTTAAAACTGCTACTTTAACAGAAGACCTGTGCCGTTTAGACTGTTTCTTTGCTAGTATGTTCATATTGGCAATGCATTCATTGTTCACTAGCACTCAGTCATGAAAGCATTTCCAGTTCAAACTGCGTCGTACAGGAAAAATTTGGCATTGGCCAATTTTAGTGAAACCACAAGAAAGTCAAGTATTTGCAGAGGTGCCGTAAGTGATACGTAAAAAGAAAGACTGCGGGACTGCTGCTGTTTAAGAAAATGGTGTGTGTCCAAGATGACCATATTAGGGATATCCATTTTCAGTTACACCCTGTAGAACCAAGCAGTAACAAAACTGACCTAGTTAAAACAGAAACGGCTTTTGACTCTGGGATTACTTATTTAAACAATGACGTTGTTCTTGTATACTTGCTATGTTTAATTTGAGGTTCTATAAGTGTGACAGTTAAAATACATGGGCAAGGAAAGTAATAATAGGTCCCTTTAATACTCCACCCATTAATAGTCATCAGGTGATAGGTGTGGGACTTTAACTGTGGTTCTATGCTACTCTTTGCATCGACAGTACATGAGATGCGTTTTCTATACTATTGTAAGTTAATTATATAATCAGTTCTCTGTGACAGGAATGACTTTTATTTAGTAGTAATTGTGATATTGCAGAATAATTGAATTATAGTACAATCTCGTGTGTTATTTCTGGAAATTGGAAACTGCAGTGGCATGCAGTTTTGATCACTCTTAACTCAATATGTGACCAACTGCATCTGGACAATTACTTTAAGAGACTCATGCAGAAGGATTGACCCTCAGATAGAGAGAGTGGATTTTCAAGGTGGGACATGAAGAATGATATGCTTTTAGGAGTCAAATTATCTAAGAAGTATGTTTTCTAACTTCATTTTCGTTTGACCTGTCCTAACACATTGAACATCAAGAGACAAAAAGCCTGTAAACTGTTCTTTCTGTGTCTACTGGTCTGTTGCTGCATGTTGCATGAACCTTATCTTAACAATCAGTGGGAGTGCCACAATCTCACACACACCAACACAACATTCCTTTGTGTAATTGGCTACGGGTAAAGTGCTGATATTTAAACTCCAGTCATCTCAGAGTGCCCTGTCTAAACTGGAGAGGCTTGAAAATCTTGTTCAGTTCTGCAGCTTGTGGCATCTGCTTCAAGGATCCAAATTATGCTGCAAATGGCAAAGAAAATCAGCATTTTCAAATTCTAGGTACTGTTCAGTACCTAGAATTTGACAGAATAGTCCTCCACCGCCCTACAGGGACTGGAGCTCATTTAACTTGGATACAAGAGAATTGCAGACAAAGAAGCCACTTTCAATGAAATAACCCAGGACAGCATATGCTTGTTTTTTTCCCCCCCCCCTCTGTCTTTCTGAACCTTTTAGCTCAAGTGTTGCCAGCTGCAGTCACTCTCCTACTCTTAGATGTCTTCCTTCAGTGTCTATTGTCTGAGGTTTTGATGTTACAGCCTTTCATGTCAGAGACACACAGTCTTGTCGGTGTTATTGCAACTCGAACAAAGGATCCTACGTCGCCCCTTAAAATTGGCAGTTTATTATTATTATTATTTTTAATTAATTAATTAATTTGTTTGTGAATACTTGGTCAGATTGTTTTGCACCCATTCACCACAGGCCACTTTTTAATCTCCAAGAAAAAAAGATGATGCTTTAATATAGTAAAACATAATGGCCATAGCCTAGCTGCAAGCTAGTGTGCTTCAGCTTATTATTGTCCCCTGAGCCAGCACGCCGTTAAAAGGCTATATTTTTATAGAGCGGATTAACGTAATCGTTGAGATATAATGACTTAACCATAAAGCTACAGTGTAGACAGCAGTATTATGGCCACATTTCTTTGCATTGACTACAATTGTCCGTTTGCAATTCTGAGCTGCGACATCGCCCACAAAACCCTGGGAGGCAGCTTTGACTTAGCTGATGCTATGATGGAAATGGAAATCTTTTGCTATAATAGTGAGCCACAGCAGCCGAGGCAGCTTGTCCCTTTTCCTTCCCCTAGGGCTCTTTACCCTCTCTAAAATAAAATAGGAAGGGAAGTGCAATTCAGCAATTGCTTCTGTCATCCCCTCCACACCTGATAGAAGCAAGTGGAGCACATTTCTGTCAAACATTGTCACATAAAATCATGATATTGCCGGCTCCCTTTGAACTATAAGGCTACGCAAAGCAGTATATTCTGGTAGGCTGTTGAGCTACTGTTTGTCTATTTTGCATTCTACCTATCAGGCTGTTATTGAGCTACTTAATTTTACTTGCTGCTGATTCAATGAATATTTAATGAATACTCAATTTGTTTGGCTGAGTCAAACACCTAGTTACGGTAATCTTGCCTGTCTGAGTATGTGCACTTCTTAAATCTTGAAGAGGGTCTGCGGTGTAGTTGCTTATTGTTGAGTAGACCATAAATTATAAAGATGTAGACCATAATGATGAAAAGAGTTCTGATATTTAGTGCAGTACATTACAGTATCTGTTTTTTGTTAGAAAAATAATTACTGTAATTTACTTTGTATACACTGCTTTGTTTGTAATGAAAAGTATACAAGTATACAATACAAGAAGATCATTTTGTGACATTAAAAGGGTTTGCAAGGATCAAAGACAAAAAATGAATGAAAGTGAATGTGTTTCCACATGTCTTTTTGAATGTTTTAAAGTTTCCAAAACAATATGAAAATTGACCTCATAGATTTTGGTATTTGTCTTTATAGTTTATACAACATTTATACCATGTGTGCTATATCATAGCGAATAAGCTGTGACCACATGCTTTAGGTGGATGAAGGTCAACTGCAAAGTGCTAAGTCATCTAGATGGATAGTTGGAGTGAATACTGGTGGTCTTGGATCATCAACTTTAGTGCTGCAGCAAACTGGATTTTAGTGGGGGCGTTGCCAGCCTCAGAGATTATATTCTCTTCCCATCCGTGGTTCTCTCTTTTCCCTCTGTCAGTGCTCTCTTTCACTCTCCAAATATTAGTAGGGTCTTTTTACTACTTTGGATTTCTGGGAAGGTTTCATGATGTCATCCTTCATTCTGAAGGATCTATAAATTGTTGTTGTTTTTTAATCATTTGATGAAGGCAGACTATATAAGTAATTTAATTGTTTTTTAGCATAAATGCTTAATCTATTCTAATAAACAGACATAAAAAAAAAAAAAAACGTTTTAGTTTTACTTTCCAGGGTAGTGTTCTGCCACAGAGGGTAGTCTTCGGTTAGAAACACAGCTCTGTATTACTGACAGGCATGACTCACAGCTGATTTGCTCTATTCATGAGAATCTTTCATTTGCATCCCCATTGATTCTGCCAGTTGAGTCAGGTTCTCTGACTCAGGCCAGTGCTGTTGATTCACCTTCTCTGTGATAAAACAAACCTCTGATTGTAGATGTTGCTTAGGAGATCTTCAGAGGAAACGTCACTTGCCTACTCACTCAGTAAGCTTCTTTTGAGGAAGAAAAGGGGGATAAAGTCCCTTATCCTAAGGCTGTTGCGCTTTTGCACAGTACACACCACAGTTAAAAAAGCAACCCAAATACTTTTGTTTCTGCACCAACTGCCCTGCATGCTCACCCCCTTCAAGTTCTTTGTGCCTGTGACCTGGCTGACCTCATGTTCCCACCGAGCCCCCGTAGGCATGGCTATTCACAGCAACTCAGAAAAAAACAAAAAACAAAACCTGGCAGTGTAACCTGGACATTCTGGGCATTTAAAACAATACCGCACTTACAGTTATACGCTTTTCAGGTTACTCTGTCTGACGTCACTGTCAAGGCATGACACTGTGCCAAAACCTCGGTTTGAAGAGAAAAAAAAACCAAAACAGTTCAGTATGTTCAAGTCATGCCATATGCTAAGACACCTTTGTTATAAAATTGGTTTTATTGCTCCGTTATCAACTCTTATTATGTGCTTCTATTACAAATTGGGGGCATGTTCCATTACAAGCCTTTAGCTTCTTAAGCACTTATCTTTTTATGACTGTATGATACTTGTACACTGACTTTTGATGTTTGTGTTTCCTGTCAGCGATCGTATAGGTTTTGGAATATCACAGACATTTCCAATGCATATTTTTTAAAATCATCTGTGAATGCTTTTGTTTGACTTAGCCCTTTTTACTTTAATTGTTGTGACAATTGCCGCCTATTATAGCAATAAAGATGAGTAATATCCCATATAAGTAATGGTTTTTAGAGTTTATTTCAAAAGGTTCAAAAGTGGCTGTCTGCATTTGGATCATTGCTGATGGACAGCTCAATTTTCTGCTCGGTGTCAGTGTGTTTATATTCTGCAGTAGCTGGAGGCATACACATTCCACTTTATTATAAACGGCTTCATTGAGATTGCCCATTTCTCTGTAGATTGATAAAAACCAGCCTTGAGCAGCTGTCAGTCACACACTTGCATAAGAACCTAGTGGTTTGCTCATTCAGAGTGCTTGACAGGTTTTTTTAGTGTGTGTACATTGGGATGGAGGGATCTCTTACAGTGGTGACAGCACTAGTTGGTGGGTGAAATGGAATTTTAAGACCTGGCCTCTGGTTTTTCTGTTGACACAGAGTTATAAGGCCTAGGAAGCAGATACTGCTATTAGTGAAGCTCACATATTATACAAACAAGGAACCAAGAGGAAATTGGACACCAATTCCAGAGAACTTTTATGTTTACCCTAATTCTAATAACTCCTCTCTCTTGTGATCCTATTTAGCTTTATCTAATCTACAGTGTTATCTGCTTCTCTCTCCTGCTGTTCCAGATGTTCCTGACTGTATACCTCAGCAACAATGACCAGCATTTTACTGAGGTTCCTGTTACTCCGGAGACGCTGTGCCGGGATGTGGTGGACCTGTGCAAAGAGCCGGGGGAAGCGGACTGCCACCTGTCTGAGATGTGGCGTGGATCTGGTGAGTGACAGTGCTCTTTTGTTTGTGGAGTCAGTGTGTGGACGCATCTGGACACGAGTCAGTGTGAACACATTTGGTTTTTATTTTATTTAGACAAAAAGTTCTTTTCTCACATTTACCATACACCGCTTGGTGGTTTGTGATTAGCTTTGTGGTCATCTGCTAGGCAGTTTTTAAAGTGTTCGTCTCTTTTGAGTCTAGCATGCATATGACTTAGAGCCGTAATCTCTGCATCAAACACAAGCGCCTAACATTTCTCACATCTCTCAGGTGGGAGGTGGGGAGTGAGGTTGAGATTTCATGCCAGCCTCATTTTCACTGTTTCTAAGAGTCAGGGGTATACAATATCAGAACTCAAGGAGCCAGGCTTCATAGCCGTTTCCATGGTGATACTGCCGTAATAGTGAAAAAGTGCCAATTATTGTGCTTGAGTACTTCCAGGAGTGGTCTGAAAGGAGATTGATGAATACTGAAGAGATTGTCTCATTTTGTACCCATTCAGCACAGGGCACTTTTGAATCTCCTTGAAAACACAGCAGTGACATTTTGCATCCAAATTCGATCTAAAGTTATAAATTATCTTTAAAATATTTTACTTAACTGCTTCATTTTGTATTCCTATCATCATTAAAAGATCAGTTTCACTCACCTCTACTTGAGCATAATGTGTCAGCTCATTTGTGTAATGAAATGCTCAAAGAAAATGTCTGAAGAACAGCTGATGAGCTCTGGAGCTCAGTGCCAAGAGGCATAATTGACAACGCGTTATAGTTGTTTCCCCTGAAGTCATTGCTTAGATAGATCAACTGCATGGAAACTGTGTTGACAAAATGAGTCATTATTCAATTTGGATTAGATGGGATTCACTGAGTAAATGGCATGTGACAACTTGACATGTATCCGTGTTTTAGCCTATCCAAGTGAAATATCATTATAATTTGTGTTTTACCCTCATACCTGAGGGCTAAAATGAATGCTAAAATTGACTTTGACTTGCAGAGAGACCTGTAGGTGATGGGGAGAGGATGCTGGATGTGCTCCAACGATGGGGACAGCACAGATCAGAGGTGCGCTTTTTTCTGCGTCACAACAGAGCCCCTAGCAGGGAATCAGGTAAGCAACTGTTTGCAATACACAACATATAAGAGGCTTTAATGTCTGATGCTTCTCGCACACAAGAGTTATGATTCGGTAAGCACTGTCTTTATAATAGACTATTCATCCATACTGTTTGAAGGGGATGCTGGAATCAGCGTCCGAGTTACATTATCATAAGTCTGTTACTTTTCAGTTTTCATAGGAAAACAGAAAAGTCTATTATTTTTTTCATAGACTATCTTCTCAACCCCGAGTTACATAACTTACCCCTTTTACCTCTCACAGCTTGAGTCTGGCCCAGGGATTAGGTGGCTGTTTCCCCTTTCTGTTATCTTAACCCGCTCTTGTTTTCCCACACTGAGAGCTTAGCTCTGATCATTATTTGCAACATAGCTTTGTATTAAATTTTTCAGTTACTGCATTTTAATGCCGGTTTATTTGGTCCTGTTGCCATGTTTACATTAGTTACGGCAGTACGGATGTACTCTGTCCTGCCTTCAGGTTGCAGTCAGTTAAATGTTTATACTTCCTCGATACTGTTCAAGCATGTTCTTTCCACACGTTGGAGGATAAAATGGAATGTCACCAATCCACTGGAGGGCCAGTACATTTGCACTCCTTTTCATTAATCTGATGTCATGTCTGCTTCATGTCTGAATAAGCAAACCACTAGGTTTTCTGTAAAAGCCGCAACAGTAATTATACTTTTTACAATCCTTTACCCTACGCATAGCATGAACATAAAATTCAATCATTAACAAACAGGCACACACACGTTTCTCAAGTTACTGGGGAATAATAATAATCTTATTATTCTATTATGCTATTTTACTATAACACACAGACTCAGCAGTTATTGACAAAGAACTAAACCTTTAAAAAGAAGGCTGAAAGAACTAAACCTTCAAAATGTTGATCACGCTTCACCAGATTCAGTGCCAGTGTGACAATAGTCATGGACACATACGCAACAAAATGAAATATCTAAATGAAGTGAGGAAAATTAACGTAAAATTAATCACTGTATGAATGTCTGAATGCTGTGACTTTAACAGGTGGCGTCACTCTTGAGCGTAGCAATGTCTTACGTTCCCATCAACGATTAACCAGTATCTATTCAACCAATTATTTAGCCTCTGGAGCAGCAACCAATGAGGCTTTGATCTATTGGCTTGCATGAAGCCCTAATTGTGGTTGGTCAATCCTCTTTAAACAACAAATGGATTACAAATAGAAACCAAAAAGCTTCCTGTACTAACAATACTGAATGGTAAAAATTCTTCACATTGATTTTCAGACATCTGTTTATAGCGAGTTTGTATTGAGCATGCATACTGTATGCTAGCAGTTATCTAAAACTATTATGGCCGTTCATCATGGGATAATACTTTAGGGATAGGACCCAGATTGTCAGACATGCATACCAAATGCCAGTAAAACGGCTGGGTATATGGTTATATCTTCCAAGACGAGCATAAATAAACACAGTAGTGGACCCACCCCACTAACAAATCATTATGTATTAGGTTGAATCTGAAGAGAATGTTGCAAGTCACAAAAAGCATTGAGGTAAAGAAGTTAAAATAATTCAGCATTAGCCTGTCTTTGTTTCTGCTGGTGTACATTGTCCTCTATAGCATGTCAAGACAAACCTATAGGTCTAATTGTGTATGATTGTTTGTCAGAGACACCGAAGGACAAAAGGAAGTTCCAGCTATTTTTTTTTTTTCTTGTTGATCTTTCATCTCTTTTGAGGTGCTTTCAATTTTAATGTCTGATGAAATCCCCACTTATTTTGGTTACTTAGGAGGATCAAGAGGCTCGGATTCAAAGAGGAATGGAGTGAAGGGTCCCCCAGACAGAAGGATGGAGAATGGGGTGAGTTATTAACTTCTTTTTCTGACAAGTGGCTGAATCTGATGTTTTAGTAATCTTCCCTCATATGTTTTGTATTTGACTTTAAGGCTCCTGTTGTAATTTTATTTTAGACTTTTATATTGGAAAAAAAAAGCCTTCAGCTTGAATATATATTTAAAAAAATGAATCGTTTTTCTTTGTTCTTTCTTTCTACACAGGTGGCAACCCCCCGGATGGACATGACGCTGGCTGAGCTACAAGAGATGGCTGCCAGACAGCAGCAGCAGATAGAAGCCCAACAACAACTTCTTGCCTCCAAGGTGCATAAAAAAAGTGCAGCAGAAAGAGATGGGTGCCTATAAGAGATTAAGGGGTTAAGCGGAGATAAAATAAACTGGATGAAGGCAATACTGGACTAAAAATGAGTTGATTCGAAACATTCTAGTGTACTTGTATAATGCATGTTTGTGTGGGGTTTGTGATAGACAGGTAAGGCATGGGTGGATGTGGGCATAGTTTCATTTGAGAAGCCTGAGACAGTTTACTGTCTCACATTCTCACTGTGCAGGGCTCATCTGATATCTAAACTTGTTTTTTTGTTTTTGTTTTTTTTGTTTTTTTACTTTGCTTGGGATTTATTGGTGACAATAAGATAGATATGATAGAAAATAGGTGTTATATACTGAAACACTTACCTGAAAGCTTATTTCTTCTATGTTTTTTTTTTTTGCGGAAGCACTTAAATTGTTTCTCTTCTGCTGATTCACCCACACAGTGTGTGCTGTATTATGGTAACTTTAAAAAACGTTGTGACTGTCGTTCATTTACCTCCTTAAATATGCCTCTAGGGCTGTGGTTTAGGTCCTTTAGGCATTTATGCATTCGCTTTCGTGCACTGTGTATACCTGAGCACAGTATAACAAGCCCAGGAATGTGACTTCCAAGCAGTCAAGTACAAGCATTTCATGTACACTTGACTGCTTGGAGTAAACAAAGGGGCATTGTTGTCTTCACCTGACCCGTGACTGGGTTGTGCTTATCTTGGAACCTGTTGGGAGAGCTCAGTCATGTTTACAACATACCATGTCACACCTCAAGACTGATGATTGATTCTGAAACCAGCCAATATTTAAATTCCGTTGCTAACATTTAAGCTTTCTGTAGTCAGAATTTGCTGGATCCAGTGGAAGTAATGCAAGCTGTCTCCCTATCAAGTCATTCTTTGCCTCCTTTGACAATCTATCTCCCCCCTTCCTCTGATTAGTTTTCAGTAGTTTCCACAGTTGCATCAGCTGTTTCTGCTACCTGGGAATAGCTACCCAAGGCTACCAGGGAAAACAAGTTGCTTCCTGTTTTTTATTACACAGTCGGGCCTGTATTTTTCTAGGTGATTTGGATTTGTAGCAGGAAGTCTTTTGCACTGAAAGCAAGGGTTATAGGCAACCCAATCATCAGTGACTTCATTTTTTTCAGTAGCATTATATTGTGCAAACATTATAAAAGGAAAACTGTACCTATTGTCTGTTCAGAGGAAAAGGAACCAGGAAAAAGAACCTTCTTTAAACTCAGTGGCCCTTATATGTGTAGCCCACAAACATTTAAGCAGTGTACATAGTGCAGTCATGCTTAACAAGTGCTCTGCTTCTCCTTTGCTCTTTCTTGTTTCTAGGAACAGCGGCTGCGCTACTTGAAGCAGCAAGAGCAGCGTCAGCAGCAACAGGCCTCTGAGCAGGAGAAGCTCCAGCGCCTCAGAGAGAACATTGAGAATCAGGAAGCTCGACTCAAGAAGGTCCGGGCCATCAAGGGTCAGGTGGAGCAGAAACGTCTCAGCAATGGCAAACTGGGTGAGCTCTTTGAGTTTGAATTCACAACTGGATGCCTGCTCAGAGTATGGTGTGAACCACGGAAGTTTCAAATTTAATTGGATTAAGATGCGCTGTCAATATTATATTGTTTGCTTCTGTTTGCATTCGTTCTTCTTACCTCCGTCTTTGTCGCACTCAATCTCTTTTCGTTTTCAGTGGAGGAGATAGAGCAAATGAATAACCTGTTCCAGCAGAAGCAGAGGGAACTAGTGATGGCTGCGTCCAAGGTGGAGGAGCTCAGTCGGCAGCTGGAGTTGCTCAAAAATGGCAAAATGGATAACTTCCATGACAACCAGAGCTCTGTTGCAGAGCTGGACCGCCTCTACAAAGAGCTACAGGTGTGCAGTAATAAAGGAAAGTTCAAGTCCAAACATATTACTTGTTTGAAATGATCACAGATTTTCATTTGTTTATGTTCGTTGGTCAGCTGAGGAACAAGCTCAACCAGGATCAAAACTCAAAGCTGCAGCAGCAGAGAGAAAGTTTGAACAAGCGCAACCTGGAGGTGGCTGCTATGGACAAACGGATCAGTGAGCTCCGAGACCGGCTGTGGAAGAAGAAAGCAGCCCTGCAGCAGAAAGAGAACTTGCCTGTAAGTATTATTGCAACAACTACATTTAAACAATCAAACCAACCTAACAATCATCACTTTAATTGTTATATGGTACCCTGACAATCTTTCAGGGTACTAATTTTAATTTTTGATACTAACTAGTACAAATGCTTTTGATCAGAACTCCCCCTAGTGGCTTCTTGATAAAAAGCTGTTTGTATCTCTACTTCTGACATTCTGAGCTCATGCTTCTCAGACTTTCTTTCCTCTGTTTGGGGATGATCATGTGACACCCCCACCCTCCTCACTCAAAGCAATTAGTTCCTATCTGTCTTTTTCCTACATTAGATGTTGGTGGGAAAGGAAGGTTATTCTGATCATATAAAGGAATTGCGTTTGATTTTTCACTCCCACTCCTTCACCCAGTCGTGTCTTCAGTCCCATTTGACAGAAACAAAACCAGAAGAAGGGAGAGGAATAGTATGTGCAGACTTCCTATCAAAGACAAAAGACATGCAGGAATGTCAGTGGAGATGCTATCTTGCTATCTATTTCTGGTGGAGCTTATAAACATGAAACGTGGAAAAATTGAGTTTGAAGGAAAACGGCCTTTTTACAAAAAACGTTGCCTTTTTAAAATGTCTTTTATGCTTAAAAAATGTATGGCGAGATTCAACACAAATTAAAAATCAGAAGGCTGAGTAAGGCAGTATGTGGTGATAACCCTGTTTAGTGTTGAGGTGTCAGTTCTGATCTCACTCTCTGGTGTCCTCTCTCCTTCCTTCTAAAAGATGTTTGAAGGTTGCCATGGGACTGTAAATAAATCATAGATTTTTATGAGACAGACTGTGAGAAGAAAAATTATCATATTTACTGCTTGAGATTAAATCTGAGGGTGGACAAAATTTAAAAAAAAAAGAAATTTAAATCCTTATGGGTTGGTATGGTGCTTTCACCTTTTGAATTACACGAGTCACTGTAATCTGTCCTCTATTATGTTCTCCTAATCGGGGCTTTATTGGCTTCCAGCATGAACTTTCTATTATAACTCAACCTTTTAACTACATAAATTATTTTTCATTTTCATTACATGCTGATGCAGTCCTTTGTTATGCTTTCTCAGTGTTTTTAGATTCAAAATACAGCCTTGTGAGTATTTGGTATGCAGTATTTACTAAGCCAAAACAGTGTTGAAGATTAAAGTTAAAACATAAATAATACATGTTAAAATAGATTTACATTTCCTTCTAACTCTCTGTTAGAAGCCGTTTTAGATATGAGCAACTCATGTATTACTTTATATCATTCCGACTTCTTTTTTTTAATGTCATATGTAATAAAGTAGAAGCAGTACATTGAAAGGTGTTTATGTGTGTGTGTTTGTTTGAGACGAAAGCCTGAATAGGGGCTCGTGAGGTGATTTACCCACACCCTGCCTAGAATCATAATGAGTGAGCCTTTTTCTCACTAGCACAAAGACACACTCCATCCAAGCTGCTCTCTCCTCCTACTAAACAGCAAGCGTCCGGCTGACATCACCCAGCAAACACGTCTGAACATATTGACCAAGAGGTAGTCTGAGAGCTGCCAGCTGAGAGTCAGCTCACACCATCTTAGTCACGTACTTCAGAAAACAGTGAAAAGGGCCAATACTGGATAGGGAAAAAAAGGGGGGATTATTTGGTATTTTGAACTTCTGTTGCATGTTTGTGCTTTTGTTTTCTCAAGAATGGCTATCCTGGTAAAGAGAGGGCTTCAAAAGAAACTCATCTTCAGGTAACTAAACTAGTATTGCAGCTCTATACATATGTACCTGTTTGATTTCTAAACTGAATGTGACTCAGCTCATCAGACTTTGTTAGTTTTTGCATTTGTTTAACTTTTGTTGCTCCATTCATTAGATGGATGAAACTTACAATGTTCATTTTGTTTTAATGGGACACAATTTAGGACAAGCTTTAGTTGAGCTGTAAGAACTCTCGCTAACTTATAGATGAACATTGATAAGTCAGTTTTCTACATGTGGACAATACAAAGGTATGAATTACTGTGTTTATACTGAAGATGCTGTCCTAATATAAATAAAGCAACAACATTTAGGAGACTGTACGTCTGTGCTGCTCTGGAATCATTAGATCTTTAAATGGGTGTTGTTGTTTGTTTTTTTTTTTAATTAAAAATATTTTTTTCATTTGTAATAAATAAACATTGTATATATGCAAATAAACTGTATTTATGTGCGTGTAATATATAGTAGTTCAGCGGTAACTTAACAGCCATTGCCGATAAAGTAACTGGATATCTGTGAGAGTGCTTCGAGACCCTGAGGTTGGAGATATTTGTCAGTTATTCCAGCAATTTTCTTCTGGATTATAACACCTGCTTATTCTTGGGGCTTCTTGTGGCATTTATCAACATTTGTTTCTTATATGACAAATCCTACATACTTGGACCATCTTTAGGTGTATACACCACCGACTGGCATAAATACAAAGGTCCCACACTTAAGTTCTTGAAAGTACACTTCACAAAACAAGAAATTATCATTGTGAAAAAGGCTCACAAGAATAAATCCATGTTTTGTTTTGTTTTTTAATATATCTTTGGGTGGGGATGGATAAAAACATGGCTTTCTCTGGCACCACACACAGGCCAAAGTTAACATTTTACCCACCTTGTAGAAAGGACTTGTATAGGAGAATATTTTAAGTTTCCCCATTTTTTTCATCCACTGTGTATTTGCTTTTTAAGTAATTGACTTATGTGCCCTTTATTTTTGAAAAATACATTTTCCAAAATTGTTTCTGTGGACTCATTTCAGTAGTTTAGAGTTTTGATTGTCATTTATGTTCATTTGTCTAATATTGTATTCCCTTTCTGTGGTCTACTATAGTCCAGGCTGTTTTAAATTGCTCTCGCTAACCAGTCTTTTACTTTCTCTGCCCTTTCACTGTACAGTTGCCCTCTGATGCCCAAGCTGGACAGCAGTCGGGTCCGTCTCGTGTGGCAGCGGTCGGTCCATACTTCCAGTCGTCCACTATGCCAAGGGGCCCAGCGAGACACGATTTGCTTGTAAAACCCGCCTACCCAGACGGCACTGCCACCCTGCCAGCCCACGAGCCACAGAGCAAAGCGGGGAAAGGTGAGCAGCCAGATAGACCTCACAGTCTGAAGTGTTGCTTCTCTTTAAGTTTTTCCTTTCCTTTGACTCAAATCTCTGTTGGCTGTCATTTTACCAGCTAAATTATATTTGTTGTTTTTTTGTTTTGTTTTGTTTTTCTTTTCAGTTGAGTAGGTTTTGTTAATTTCAGCATGATAATGTGTCAAAGTCCTTTCAGTCTTCAGTAAAGGAGCAGAAAAGTGCTATATAAAGAGCAGTTCATTAACCATTTACCATTTACAGCAGGAGGAAAGGAGTCTGGGACACATGCTGGTTGTGATGTCTTTTTGAGCTCAGAAGGTAGCTAGTTACTTCCTGGGTGCTGTGCTGTGATCTAGCATGGCTTAGCCTGAACTTCAGTCTTGTGCGTGTCTGTGTGTGTCTCTCAGGAACAACTATATGGAAAATTATTTATACCATAAGAAATTAAAGCCCCAAACAATGCTCCATACCTTTATTTTATTAAGGCTGCAAATTAGTCCCTACTGTAGTTGCTCCTGTGCTGCTTTAAAAGCAAGCAGTTTCTTATCTCGTTACATGGTAAACTGGGGACAGCACTAAGGTGTGTGCTATGTAATGGAAGTGAAAGTGTTAGAGACCAGAGCAACATATGTGTGCTTTCTACCATCCTCCACACTGTCATTCCTTCCCATGTGCTTCAGCTCTCTCTTTTTGGGATGAGAGAGTTGCTGTCATCCCAAAATTGGACCGTCAGTAAGACTTTGTGCCAGCAGTATGCTTCAGGTTATTAAAAATGAATGATCCAACACCAAACTGAGTCATTACAAAACAACAACAGAAGAAATCCGTCAGCTCATGTTTTCCTATTTAAAGCAATTTCACATACCAAAAGTGAATGGAGCAGGCTTCTCTCCCGTCTGTTGTGTTTGTTGCATGCAATTATTTCTGCATGCTGAGTTGATTTGCAGTATGGAAAGAAGAGAGATAGGGATGGGCGGGGATGTGCTCTCTCTACATACCCATTTCCATTTCCTCTCTATCAGGGACATTGTGCACAGTAACAGGCAGGCTCCTTGGGGGGGGGGGGGGGGGGGGGGGGGGGGGGGGGGGGGGGGGGGGGGGGGGGGGGCAGGCTGGGCAGGCTGGGCCCATCCAAAATCATGTTTAGAACCAGAGAAGATCTGGAGCTTTAAGGCTACTTTGTTTTCTTGTCTTTTGAATGCATCTTCCTCAGAAGCCATGTTCTTGCTTAAGCCTTTGAAAGAGCTGCGGGCTAAAAGAAAAGGTACAAACTTGTGTTTGCGTGTGTGCACGTGTGTGCTTCCTGATATCTTTGCTTAGATGTTTTCATTTTTCATGACTGTTATCTTCACCAAAAACAATTTTTTTGTTGTTTCATTGCTGGATCGCTGGTCCCATTTGCTTGTTTTGCTGCTGTTTTGTTAAAGCGTGCTTGTTGAGTTTCCTCCTCAGTTTTTTTTCTGCAGCTCTAAATGGGTCAGTTGGAACAAACGCATAACCTTCACTTGAACTGACATCCTGGGTGGACTGTGACCAACCCAATCTGGTCTGGTCTAGAAAAATATATGGGTCTGTTTGTGTGTTTGTACAGCCCTTCTTTAGATGGATCATTTATCTACAGTGTGTAGGCACTGTCATGGAAGTCATGGTTTTGCAATAATGTGTTGCTACTTTTGCTAGTTGTAAGATGCCTTTGTGGCTTATCTGACCAGAGATTTCTGCAGACATGCATGGGCACTGGCTGGGTCTTAGTCAGTCAACCAAAAAAGCAAATGAAGAGCAATGCAAAATGCAACAAAATCTGTTGTTGTTTTCCAAAAAAGGTTTAAGTATGACACTTTGTATGAACTTTGTGTTTATAATAAGTGAATTTGTGTGTTGGTATTTTAGTTCATTATTTCTTTAAAATCCCCTGCATCTCATTTTATACTTATTTTGTCTTCTCTGTTCTCTTCTGATGGCTCACCAGGTCTTCAGCCAGGGAAACTTGTAGAGTGGAGTTCTTCAGGTCCAGAGCCCAACACCAATGGTCATGGTTCTGCTTCAACACTGCCACGAATGACCTCTCACTCCAGCTCTAACACAGACCAAGGTAAAGACATAGGCATATACTGCACATGTGCAGAAATAAAGTGTAATTCCTTCCTGTTCCTATAAAAACAAGATATATATATATATATATATATATATATATATATATTTTATATTATTTTATATTTTTATTT
>VURO01003805.1:44316-58919 GCA_015108175.1 Pelvicachromis taeniatus | reverse complement strand
GTGGCTGCGTCCTGAGCTGTAGCTGAAACCACAGTTTGTGTTGCCATAATAAAAACAGTGTCCGCAAAACCTGACTCCAGTGTGTGTGTTTCTGCTCTGAGGGGTCCTGTGCTACAGCCTGTAAAGCTGAAGCTGGGACAGCCTCTTGTTAAATGACAAGGACTGATCTCAATATGGTCTCTAACAGACACGTGGCAATTTCAGCTTGTGTTAGACCTCGACTGAAATATCATCTGATGAGTTCATGTGCCATTTTCAACAATTAATTGACAAACGTTTGTCCCGAGAACAACGTTTTAATCATCTCGTAATAACATAACATGATTCGTTTTCTCGTGATAACGAGATAAATAACTCGTTATCACGAGAAAACGAATCCGTTTTCTCGAGATAACGAGATAAATAAGTCGTTATCACGAGATAACGAGAGAAAAATATTATTAACGGATACGGCCGCTCTCGGCTTCCGTACTATCTTGCCCCATTCTGTTTGCCAGTGTTAACAAAAACACAAATAAACACAGTAGCATTGTACGAGCCCCTTAGCTGGCTGACAGGTCTCACCTGAAACACAGAAAGCCAGTGGAGATAAGAGGGAAAAACACCATGCAGATCAGCACTCTCCACACAGGGTTCTCTACTGAAAGCTTACCACACCAGATCTGAGTCAGCAGAGCCTGAAAGACATGTTTACACAGAATGAATTATAATGCATTGTCCAGCACTGAGAACAATTCTGAAATTGAATTGATACATTTCTTAACTTTTTGATTGCTCTGCTCAACATTGTGATGTATAAAAAACCCAAGCAATCCCCTCTGGAAAAAAAAACACAATTTTCCTCTACCTGAACACCAGACTGAGCTATGAAGTTTTTGTCATCTGCCTCGAGTGCCAGCCGCAGGCATGTCGTACTGCCCCACAAGCGTGACATGCGAACCAGCAGTTTCTGAGCGCGTGACTCGTCGCTGCTGTGGCACTCGGTGAAGACGCCTGGGACACACACATATACACGGCCTTAGGATAAATTCAAGCACTGTAACAATGACGGTCAATTCAGCCATGTCATAATATGTGTTATACCAATGGCATGTTTCTCATAGTGATTGGCAAGTTCTCGCATGTCTTCTGCATCATCTGCATCGCTTCCTTCTTGTGCCATTTTCTTCAGCATCTTACTGGCAGCCAGAGCAGCAGACATACAATCCCTACACTGTGAATATACAGATGCAAAAAGATGTGAGGTCATATACACCCCACATAAGCAGCTATGTTTGATGTTTCCAGAAGTGCTTTCGTCACCTGCTCCCAGGCAATTTCAGCCAGTTCCTTGTTATTTTGGACAACAGCCCAAAGGAAAAGGTCTCTGTCTGGGTCCCTCTGGGTTTCAGGACTATCCTCCCTGAGCTGAGCTTGGGAACTTGTCTCACTTTTAGATGGCTAAAAAGAGAGTGAAGTGAAGTCTGTTATTATTGTATGATTAAATGTTCACAATGCCAGGATTGCTGATATAATGATACCCTAAATCACAGCGTATTCAATTTAAATACTTCATATATTTACTGAATATTATACTCCTACTAATATCTATTTATGTAACATAAGCTTTCTCAAACTATAAAAAATAAAATGGGGTAAGATACAAGAAATGATTATTTGGCAAATAGACAGATTCAGTGTTTCAAGCAAAAGACAAATTGGATGAACTAACTCACTGAAAATGACGTTTGATCCATGGACATATTGAACTGGTATTTTGTGGTGGAAGGAGCATAGAGGGGCTGGGTGAACTTGCCCAGCAGGTGGCGCACCTCATCAGAGACATGAGTTAAGGAAATCTTTTCGCCTTGCACACTGCAAGCTTGAGTTCTGAAAACTTGCCTCCCGCTGCGTCGAGGTCTGTGGATCCGCTTAGCCAGCTTGCGCAGAAAGAAGCAGCTGGGCAGCTGTTCGTAGAGCTCACACAGAGTTTTCTCCTCCTGCAGGAAATCCCTCAAGCTCACACCGTTCTCCATCAACAGACTCACAAACTGAGGCTTGTTGCCAGCCAGGGCTGAGAACATGGCCCTGTGGAGGTCACTGGACTAGAAGTAGAAAAAAAAAGTCAGAACGACATTTAAATCTTTGTTTTTTGTCTCGTGTCATTGTTTTAGAAACAAAAGATGGCGTGATGACAAAGTTCAACATGGAGACAATAGAATGAATGGAAAAGAAAACTGATATTTCTTATAGACCTCTTCTCTGCTACTCGTAAAAGTTTTCTAATATGATGCATGCTGCTGCTGAATCAGCTGACTTTATGGTGTCACTCTGGTGGCAAGATGGCTTTCTGTGTTTATAATATGGGCTGGGTTTACCTTTGGAACCAACTTTGAACACAACAAACCCTCCCTATAGTTAAATCTATATGTATGTTAATTATTACAGAGTTTTTCACCTCTCCAGTGAAAATGGCCTGTGTGGCTAGTCGGGCACCTGATAGGCTCACATATTTACCTATTTCAGTTTTCCCTTTCATTACATTTATCTTACTAATACAGACCAGGATTTTAATGCTTTTCAGTCAGAAAGCCTGTACAGTAAAGATCAGCATACCCAAGATATCTTTTTTTTTTTTTCATTTCAATTCCCTTTTTTCCCCTAACATCAGAAATCAGACTAAGCAGTCACACAAAAGGTAGGTATCAACTAAATAAGGCAAGCCAGAGTTTCCCAATGAGTTTGTTTGCATGAAAGAGAAGCATGTAATCAATCACAAACATGGACAGGTTTACTAGCAACAGAGTGATATACTTTACAAAGAAGGTTAAATATTAAAGAAGAGACTGGAAAAGCAGCGTGCATTAAGTCCAAGAAACGTGTGTTAACTGAAAGTGAGTACAGAAGAAATATAAAAACATAATTGGCAAATGTTTAAAATATGTTTTTACATAACTCAAACAGAATTACATTTTATAATAACGTCACCAGGCTTAAGTGCGCCGCATTAGCCCGATATCACAAAATGAAGCCTTACAGAAGAACAAGGTTGAGCATTACTTGTAGCCAGGACAGAAGGAAGAGATAAAGTTATTCAGAGGAATTGATGTTTCTTATTGATGTGCAGCAGGAAATTGAAAAAAAAAAAAAACACTATGTGGGTAACTGATCAGAGAGTGATGTTGGCATTATACTTAAAAGACAAACCCACTTTCCACTGGCTCTCCTCAGTAAAGATCTCAGTCTCAGCTATATCCACCCGGTTCCAGGCTATAGCCAGCTCCAGCTGCCTCTTCCAGCTTTCGACTCCCAGGAATTCACTGGATCTCGAGGCTGAGAGGAGAATTTACAGTTATTCGATTTATTTGTAGATTGACTCTTTTTAAAGAGCTCATCCACTCTTACTCGGTGCATTTTATATAGTATATAAAATGCATAAATATATTTAATATTTATATTAAACCAAAAAGACAAGCAAAAGTCCAAACTGACAATCTGGAAGCATGGAAGTGTTTTGGTTAACCGTCAAAACCAATTATAAAACACAAAACAACTATTTTTCTATTATAGTGTTCTTAATGCATTAGTACAGGAGAATTTCCGATTGTACTACCAGGACCGTACTCATGAGACTATGGAGGAAGACAGTGGATGACCTACATTAGCTGAGATAGCAGAAAGGCGCCCGTATAATGTATTTTAATTACCCAAATGGACCTCAGTGATGGAAAGTCTGGACAAAGCAGATAAACTAGAATGATGACTCATCACGATTAAAAGATTAATGAATGTCCAGTGTGCTGGAATCACTTATGGTTTCAGTGCACTTTAGCTCATTCTTTACATTAAGCTCGGTTTAAATGGGTTTCTTAGGTTTTTCTGAAGAATATCATGAGGCGTTATTAGTCTGAAGGAAGCATGGCACATTTTTAAAGAGATCAAGTGTTGTTTTAAATGTCTCTCTGTAAAGATGGTATGAAAATATCTTCAACTGTGGGATATTCGATAGCGCATTTATTTTTCTGAGTGGAAATATTATACTTGCTAAGAGCCTGTTTGGCACTAAGCCGGTCTGTCTTCATACTTAATGGCGTGTGGTATTTTTGGAGTCTGTCTGGTCAGGATCCAGGCATTTGCTTCAAATCCATATTCTTACCTTTGAGTAGTGCTTGAAGAATGGCCACATCCACATCCCCATGGTAGTCCTCGCTGACTCTGAACACTGTAAGCAAGTGTGACATCCTGATGATGTCCTGAATCTACAAATTCAATAAAGAAAAAAATTAAAATGCTGGCACCACTGTTTCTTCAGTTGTGGCTCAGACATCTCTGGTGAGCACCAAAATGTCTCCATTCAGAATAAACACCGCAAACTTTGTGCAAATATTGTCATCTTTGATATTTTGTCATTTAGCTGAAGGAAACAGTTCGATATCCAACAATATCCAATCATAAAATTGTGCTGTTCAACATATGTTACTGAAGATGCAGTTAGGTGTCATCCTGACAAAGAAAAATGTGAACAGCAAATGTAATAGACCTAAATCTGGCTCTCATGGCATAGCATTACCAACAGAAACACTGCATCAGTGAGGGAGGGCTGAAACCTGCTTAGACCGGCATTAAAGATACCTGCTCGCCATGATTCCTTAAATCAAATACAGCTGTCCTCATTAACACCCCAAACCAAGCAAACGCACGTAATGTATGATGAAATCAGAATACAGACTGACTATTCACAGATACCAGTGTTCAACCCTACTTGCTGTTTGGCTATAACTGTGGTGGGGTTCATCTGAGAATCAGTCATTTTGGTCTGCTCTACATTAGGCAATATTTTTCACTAGATTTAATTCAAAACTGAAATAGTCTTGCACAGAAACCAGTACCTGTATTACCATTTTGAGGTTCATGGGTAAAAGTGAAAAATCTCCATAACTACAGGAAGAACTACTGAAAACTGATTAAAGTGATTCAACTGGTCTGACATCTGTTGGCACCAATATGCCAAATTAAATACAAAAAATCTTTGCAAAATGAATGAATCATCCATGAGCCTTTTGTTTAATGTTAAGCAGTAAAAATTAGCAGCCTAAACTACAAGAGTGAATGAGGTACATATTTTACTATATGTACATTAATATGCTATCACAGACACTATGAGATTCTTAACATAATATAGCCTTTAGCAGCAAAATAGCCCCTCCCAAAAATACAATAATAAATATACTGTCACAGTCTGGCTGAAGCTGGCTGTGTGGAGTGAGGAGGTGGACCCAAGAGCAGACACGCAAAATAGACAAAGCTTGAGCGTAACAAAAGGAGCTGTTTATTCAAGGCCAGTGAAACGGTATAAAACAAAAGGCAAAGGCAAAACTGGACCACAGCCTAAACTGGGTGAGCTACACATAACAAAACCCTAGAACAAGAACATGGACATGGACATAGAAACCCAACATGAATTCATAACACTGGAGACAGGCATGACATGGAAACAAGGAAAGGATAACAGGCGATCGAACGAGGAATGAATGGAAACACAGCGACTAAATAACACAGGAGGTGATCTGGGGAAGTGGAAGCACACGGGGAAACAGCTGATATGCTTTGTGTAATGTTCGGCTGGGGAACCTTGGGTCCTGCCATCCATGTGAACATTATGTTGAAATGTACTACCTACCTAAAAACTGTTGCAGACCATGTACAACCTTTAATGGAAACAGTATTCCCTGATGACCGTGGCTTCTTTCAGCAGAATGATTCTCCCTGCCACAAAGCAAAAATGGTCCAGGAATGTTTTGATGAGCACAACATCGAGTTTGAGGTGTTGAATTAGCCTCCAAGTTCCCCAGAACTCAATTTTCCCAATCAAGCATCTATGGGATTTGCTGAATAAACAACTTATATACATGGAGGCCCAACCTCACAATTAACAAGACTTATAGGCTTTGTTGCTAACATATTTGTGCAACGACAACAGGACCCCTTCGGGGGTCTAGTGGAGTCCATGTCAAGGTCGATGGGTCGGGGGTTGGTTTGGCAGCAAAAGGAGGATCAACACAATATTAAGCAGACTGCCACAATGTTATACCTGACTGGTGTATATACATTGTGGCAATATCTAACAGAGCAAACATCAGCTGAGATGATAATGTCAATGACTGGATCGGTCACAAAATATGACTCGTGAGTAAGGCATGCATGGAAAACGCTGCTTTTAAACTGTTAATTTAGGGCAGCTGTTGCATAAACATTAGCCTGGGTGGTTGTCTAATATATTCATTATCACTATATTGTCTTTCTTTTCAGCTGTTCAATGTGTGCCCCGTGATGACAGGATGTCAGTCAGTCTGGCATTCTGGGCAAAAATGCTTCTTTAGTAAGTTCAGTAAATGTAATGTTTTTAGTGTATTTACATACCTTCTTGGTCCATTCTATGATGTCGCGATATAAGAATTTTTCATACTCTTGACCAAAAAACTTCTTCATCAACTGCTGGATGAGGGCAATAGTGACTCTGGTTAGCGGCAGCCCTGACACGTGTGCAATTACATCTGCTATTCTCCCAGAGCCCTCGAAGATCACGCATGGCGTTCCATTCAGCATAGCGTTGTAGATGGTCTGAGAGGACACACAGGACAGTTATACAACACACACACTCACAGTGAGAGAGAAAGGCCAAAAAAACTCCTGACTTACATTCAACGTGCCTGGTCCGCCATCCAAAACCACACACACCACAGGAATAGTCACACCAGTCTCTAAAGATTAAATATTTAATCAATAGAAAAATTAATCAATATTAAAAGCTTGAACGATAAATTATCACATTTCAATAAATATCTGTGATGGTTTATTGATTTTTTTTTTTTAGATACTATTAGATCTGTTATCTTTAACCTTTATTTCCAAGACACTTTCTGGAGATGCACGTCTCTAGACAACTACGTAATTGAATCTCGGCACCATAATGTCCGTGGGTTCCATCGTCCACCAGCAGGAAGTGAGTATGGTTGCTGTCGAGAGTGGATAGTCGGCCCTGGTCCCCAGTGTCCATCAAATAATGTGCAGGGAAGCATCCCTAAAGGAAAAGGGGAAGGGGAGTGAGAAGGATTTACAGTAACTGAATGCTAAGAAGATGATGCACCTCACCAGAAGTGCTTGTCCTACCTCTGGATGAATCAATGCTTTCCTGTTATGAATTATCCCCCATGTTGCCACTCCAATAGCTACAATGTTGCCCCGCATGGAGCTACTCAGGGCGTAGTCCCTCACAGCCTGCCCTACGTGCTTCATCACGCCTATGTGGGTACCACCAGTGATGATCCACGCACCTGCGTACAAAGCAGCATATCCTCCAGTAGAACAAAACAACTCTAAAATATAAAGTCAATATTAAGAGCCTTATAATCTTCACTTTAAAGATAGGTCTCTTATGTGAATGTGTTTTTGGAAGCAACCTAAAAAGCATGTAAAAAAAAAAAAGGGGGGGTTTAATGGGGGGTTAAGTGTGGGGCTGTTTCTGGACCTGAAGCAATAATTTCCTGAAAGTTTCACAAGACCGCAAGGTTAGCAGAAAACTAGCAGAGACTTTCAAGATGTTACAATGAAGTTTTTACGGTTTTTACAGTTAGTACAAAAGCAAACTACATACAGCTGAAGTCTATCTGACTACCAAAATGAATAGAACAGAAGGATGGGAGGTGGCACGTATACACAAAAACACTACTTTCTGGGCAATGAATAATCTCTCGCACACAAATCTTTCGCTTGCTTGCTCTAGCTCTGGCTGACCTGTTGTCTGGGCCACTTTGATCAGACCTCTGTGGAACATGTTCTTGAGATGAGCCTTCAGATAGAAATTCTTGGCTCCTCCGGTCACTGAGATCAGCAGATTGGGAGGGGACAGTTTCCACTGTTCAGTCAATAACTGGTACAGGATCTCAGGGCTGGTGTCTGTGGACACTCGAGCATACTGACAATGGACATGTACACACAGATTTAAAGGACGGCATAAAGACTTGAAGATGTGCATTTGCACACAGTAACATTATATAATGTAGTGTAAGGACCGGCTCACCTTGCCTGTCTTTTGTCCCAAACCACCAAAGTTGATGTCTCCAAAAGCGTCAGTGGGCGCTTCAAGAACATGTCTGTGTATGTTCCACGACTCGCCTGTGAAGTCCTCTGGCTTGATGGCTTCATCGGTATGATCAGTTTTTGAGTAGCCACACTTACATACATCCGCTCTACAGAAATAGAAGAGAAGCAGAAGTTTAAGATTAAAAAAAGTATAAACACATGAATTCTATTTATATTCAGTTGTTAGCTAAATTTTGGGCGCTCGTGGGTAATTTATATATAGATAAAAAAAAGATGAATACAAAAATTATTTTTCTTTACACACACAGCACCACTCAATTACAGCAACACCAAGGTCAGTCCTGAGTCAGTCTCCATCAATTCAGCATAGTGCACAGAAGCTCAGCGTACCTTGCATCTTTTTCAAAAAAGCAACATTCCTTCTTGCAGATATTTTCCTTGATCCAGGAGCGCTGGAACGAAGGGGACAGAGAAAGATTAGACGGTCTGGCTGTGTTAACTGCTGGAGTATGATTTAGCCGTGATTCCAAGTCAGCTTCCGACATCCTGGTGCAACATGGGGGATTGTGTTGATGAGATCTAGCTTAGGATGAGGTCTGCCAGAGAGGCAGGAGAGTCGAGTTTCTGCAGCAACTGCTGTGGGTGCTCGGCATTGCAACGATGATGTCACAGCTGAGTTGCTGCTGAGCAGGCTGCACAGACCTAATACTTATTGTAAAGGAAAGGCAGCAGTCGGGCAGCGATTGTGGATCAGCAAATAAATGTGCTGCTGAGAGTGAGTTAATTACACTTGAGATTTCTTAATGAAGGCATAAAAGAGCCACGATTTTTAAGGAATTAGCACAATTTAACAAAAGTTTTTATCATCATAGCCAAACTACTATGCTTGTGAACAAAACATGTAGAACAGTTTAGGTTTTACATAACATGCAAGTAACAGGACTTTTGATATGGATATGATATAGTTACAAGGCCAGCTCTCTTAGTCCTAACACTTTGTCAGAAATGAAAGCTTGCGACAGATAAACACTCACCTCATCACAACCAGAAATCCATGTTCCATGTGTTTTTTGCTGCAACTGCTCGGTCACTTGGTGTGGGTGAACCTTGCTCTCAGATTCAGGTAGCATATCTGAAAGCACAATAAAAAAAAAAAAAGAACTTGCTGCGTAAACGATTTCTAGAAGAGCCAGCATCCAAAAACAACAGCAAGAAAGAATTTACAGGTAGTTACACACAGAAAACACCACGTTTAAGCCCACACTGACCAGCTGTTTCAGACATCATCAACGAAGTCTTCAAGACACCTCACATGAGAGAGCGAGAGGCTGTGTTACTTTATTACATTACACTGTAAAACTGGCTCCTCCCTCAGAAAACAATATAATTTGCTATCTAGCCAGGCTTCACATTACTCACAGATAAGTAGCCTGAAGTATACCCTCACTGGCCACTTCATGAGGTACACCTTGCTTGTACTGGGTTGCTGTAGATTTGTTGGCTGCAAATGAATAATGTGAATCTCCCATTTCACCACACACCAAAGGTGCTCTGTTGGATTGAGATCTGGTGACTGTGGATGCATTTTGATTAAGGTGAACTCATTGTCATATTCATTCTCAAACCAGTTTGAGATGATGTGAGCTTGTGACATAATTCATTATAGTGCTGGAAGCAGCCATCAGAATATGGGTGCACTGCGATCAAAGGGATGGACATGGTCAGCTGTAGTGTTTAAACAGTGGTCAGTTGGTAATGAGGGGCCCAAAGTGTGACAAGATCTTCCACCACCATCAATCAGTGAGAAGCATAGCTGCAAAGCGTCCATGCTATTTTGTTAACGCCAAACTTTGACTCCAACATTCAAATGTTGCAGCAGACTCATGAGATGGGACATTTTTCCAAGCTTCTATTGTCCAATCTTAGTGAGCGTGTGAGAATTGTAGCCTCAATTTCCCTTTCTCGCTGACAGGAGGGGCACCCAGTGTGGTCTTCTGCTGCTGTAGTCAATCTGAGCTGTGCACTCAGAGAAGCTTACTTTGGTTGTAACGAGTAGTTATTTGACTTATTTGCGTTACAGGTTTCTTCCTATCAGCTTGCAGCAGTCTGGCTCCTCTATCCTGCAATATCAACAAGGCATTTTCACCCAGAAAACTGCTGCTCACTGGATTTTTTCCCTTTTCCAGACCGTTGCAAAAAAAAAAATCTAGCACCAACAGTCGCACCACATTCAGTCATTTAAATCACCTTTCTTTCCCTGATGTTCAGTTTGAACCTCAGCAGGATGTTCTGACCATGTCTACATGTTGAAGTACTTTGGGTTGCTACCATGTGACTGTCTGATTTAACACTTAATTAACAAGCAGATGAACAGGTCTAGTTAAATGATTGTGTATTCAAAAATGTGAGCTCACGCTGAAAAGATTAGATTCACCAATTGTATGACATACCTTTACACATTTTCATACCTTATATAAGAACACTTTACAAAATAATTTGTGCACACACACACACACACACAAACGCAGACACAGTTACCTCCTAGATCCTCCTTTCATTTGAAAATACAACAAGAAGAACATGAAATCACTTCTTGGGACTTGTTTGAATGTCGCACATTCCCAGGTTTTGTGAAAGTGGTGTGTTTTATGTCGTACGGCACTGGTTGCCGGGTGACACAGATGGGATCAAGTTACTGAACTGAGCACTGGTTCACTATCAGGAGATAAATATAATATATCTCCTAATATATCAGGAGATATATTTATATAAATAAAAATTTAATTACTTGCGGCAAGTAATTAAATTAAAGTTTCTGTTACATATTTTGACACAAAGTTTGTCATCAGTGTTGATCCACTATAAATATAACAATCGTCCGAATTTTTTGGTTTAATATGTAAACACAATAGCTCAAAACGTTTTGAATGAATTCTTCTAAAACTTTGTAGGAGTATAGAGTGTGGTCATGTAAACAGTCCATTAAAATTTGACCTACATGCCCTAAGGTCTACAAGGTCAACTTAATGATTTATTGGTCAACAACTGACAAAAAACTAAGTGTGGTATTTATTGTCAACATACAGAAAGCACATTAAAAAGATTTAAAATATCATGTCACATGTGACTTCTGACCTCTCCTTCAAGCTCAATAGATTGACCTGAAGCTCAAAGGGATAATAATGCTATATAGAGGTATTTAAAACAACGTTTCTTCCTGCTAACAACAGATATGCATATTGGGAACAATATAGATGATATAGAATGATTTTTAAATTGATTTCACATTGTATTTAGCATATGAGATTAGAGGTTTTGTCTTGATCTTAATCTTTAACAAAAATATTTCACCAGTGATGAGGAAGAGCTCAGACCATTCAGCAAAATTACGAGCACACAATAAAAATACCTTAAAATGTTACTTAAGGTAGCAAGTAAGTAAGTCATACTCAAGCATGAAAATGCATTTAGCTTAAAAGTAAAATTACTTGGAAATGACCATGCACTTAAGATTAGAATAAAATGGTACATTAGGCTTTAGGCTTGAATCTTTTATATGCACCATACCGATTACACTGGGCTGCACTGAAGTCAGGGTGAAATTTGAAGATGCGATCTCAGTACTGGAGTTTATGTTGCACGGCACAGTACAGAGCATGGCCTTTGTCTTTGTAAACAGGGATTGGGAGCAGCTCTACCTGCTGTTGTAGGGACAAGAGAATAGTGGACAGTCTAAAGTGCAGAACTCATGATTTCTGCTTTCATTTCAGAAAGAAACAAGGCAGGGTCTCAGTGCTGTAAGTACAAGTCCAGTATGGCACTTCCATTAGTTTAGATGGTTTTGTTTGGCGTCACTCGTTTCTTTTTTACCAGTTTTACCAGACTATCTAAACACACTAAGACAGAAATCAGGAGATAAAGACACTGGTTTCATTCAAAGAATAATTAATCTCTGACATACTCAAGTTGAAGTAAGAGGGTCTTTTACAGCTTGGTGAAAGCAGAGCAGCTCTTCTTTCCATCCAAGTCCATTCATGACCACCCTCTCCTTCAGAGAAGAAAGTAAAGCCATAAGATTTAAAATTGCCCACAAGAAGCAGACTATTTTAATTAAGCCCCGCCCCTTTCCCCAGTACAAACTAAGGCATGTAAAAATGTAAATGCCTCCTCAGTTCAATTCACTGGTTTTGTTTTAATGTCAAATCATGATTATCATGCCAGGTCACAAAGGCAGCAGCCTTGGCAAAGAAATCCAGACACACCTCACGTTGGCAAGTTTCTCCTTGTTAAAGGGAGTTTTTCTTTTCCACTCTCGCCAAGTGGCTGCTCATAGAGGGCCGTCTGATTATTGATGTTTTGTCTCTATTATTGTTTCTGCTCATTATTTCTGCCGGGCAACCAGTAGGAAATATCAAAGTTAATAAGAACGGAAACAACTACTGCTGTTTAGCTGTACTACTTTGGAAATGATGAGACTCTGGATTCAAAGGCAAATGTTTCCTTTAAAGCATGAATACCAGGAATATATTGGTCTTTAACAGCAAGGGACTATCTTGTTCTTCTTGATGTTTATCGGTTGTTGGCAACACAACCACAGATAGTATATAAAATATGGATGTAGCTTCTGAAATGTGAACATTGCATTGCATTCTTTTAATGGCCACCAAGAGATGATACCTGTGGCTGCAGCAAGACTCCTGGTCCTATAGAAGTCCCTGACCTGATCTTTGCAAACACTTTCCTGAAGATTTTTGGGCTCAGCTGCTCATTTTAAATCACACTGAATAAAATACTTGGCTACGTCAGTCTTTTGTACTATCTCTGCAAACTGCTGACTGGTGCATTAAGGTCTAAAGTATCAATCAGAATGAAAAACAACAAAAAATACAAGACCCTCATATCCTGTGAGAAAAACTGGATCGTGGCTTAATATTCTATCTATCTACATCTTTCTAAAGTTTTGAATCAGCCTGCTTTCCCCCTCATATTTCTGACAGTGTACGTGTTCTGTGGTTTTACATCCTCCTACTGTTGTGGTTCTCTAACATAAATGACACCTCTTATGTCTTATATCAAAATATGTTGGGATCCATGAAAACAGCAAGCCCCATCACATTATTTCAATAGCATGTGTCTTTGCAAGGTAATGGGGTTATTCTCTGCAAATGAGATGTCTGCTTTATGAAAGCAATACCAACTAATGATATAAAAAGTGTGAATTCATCAGGAAGGAGTGATAGACTGTCGAAAGAGAGGAGAAAACCTACAGAGCTCTGTCACTCTCTAGTGGTTGACAGCGGGGCTAACTACACTGTGAGCTGTAACATGCTCAGTGCTGTGCAGAGCATTAACCAAGAAGAATCGCGCTCATAAGTGTTCTTTCTCCACATTTGTCACATTAAAATAAACCAGACTTTCAAAATTCACTGACATCAGTCGTACATTCATTGTTTCATTTTGAAAAATGTCCACACAAAAGGATCAAAGAGGGCACATTATTTATTTGGTGCAACTAGTTCATAATTCATTTGAGCTTATAAAGTAGATCTGACCAGGACTACTTTGTCAAATAACCAGGTGTAGTCACCTAAAACAACTATCTTCGTAATGCCGTTGTCGTGTGACTTTCATATCATAACACAGGAGTCATTTAAGTTACATTAAACAGATTCAGGGACGGATGCACCGTTCCTGGAGATACTACAATACCAGGTCGATGCGTGGAGTGGACGGAGTAAGCCCCTATTCCATCTCCCTGTTCCAAAACTCAATTTAATATATGGTACCCGGATAGGGGACGTATCAGCTATTAAACTGATAAGAACAGATACTACACTTGATCTTAGCCAAAAGTATCGCTTCGCGGAGGAAACGGACTGGTTCCCAGCGCCCTCTCTCTAACTCATGGTCTGGGAGCTGAACTGCTGATATTTCCACTGAATTATCAAACACACACACATAAGAGCAACCATGTTCCTCACAGGTTTTATATCGCTGGGTTTTTGTTGTGGAAAAATAGACTTACGAGCGCTTATGACACAAAAGTTATTGCAACTTCCTGGACACGTGATACGCTTTGCTCCAATAGAAAGACCAGTACAAATATCACAAATATTTCCATTACACACACGCTAAACCATAAGTACACGCAATTTATTTGTACATTTATAAAGTCTTTAGACTTTACTCAACGAAGCGGAGTGAAACTTGGGACGAATAAGGTGTTTTTACAGTCAGACTCATAATAAATAGACGTCTTGTAGAGCCCCCTAGTGGGGGGGTGAGGGTGAAGTGCACCACACTCAGAAACCGGTCTAGAAAGACTCAGGAACTGGCCGGACTGAATTAAATGACACGGTCCTGGCTCAAGGGCTTCGTAGTTATAGTTTACAAAAATAAAAAAATACGATGTAAATTCTAACAATGAGATATGGGGCGCCGTTTGTAAACGGAAACATGCCGAAATTAACGGCAACATTTTTCCACATTTAGCTCTAAATTTTACAAAAACATGTTTTTTC
>VURO01003805.1:19543-32001 GCA_015108175.1 Pelvicachromis taeniatus | reverse complement strand
TTTCTAATGCAACAAATTATGTTCATTTAAGTCCCTTTGTTAAAAAAAAAAAAAAATTCACAGCCTAGCTTAGCAAAAACTGGAACAATTTCCTTTGGACAGATAAGACCAAAGTGGAGATGGTTGCTTATAATACACAGCACCACGTTTGGTGAAAACTAAACACAGAAAATCAGCATAAACATGCCATGCCAGCTGTCAAGTACGGTGATAAATTGGTGATGATTTGGGTTTGTTTTGCAGTCAGAGGATCTGGGCACCTTGCAGTCATCGAGTCAACCACAAACTCCTCTGAATGCCAAAATATTCTAGAGTCAAATGTGAGGCCATCTGTCCGACAGCTAAAGCTTAGCCAAAATTTGGTCATGCAACAGGAAAATCATCCCAAGCACCGCAGCAAATCTACAGAATGGCTGAAAAAGAAAACAGGCTGTACCTTAAGAATACTGTGCATGAACAAATATCTGTAAACCTGAATGAATTGAAGAAACATTGGAAAGAACAGTGTGGCAGAAATCCTCCACAGTGATATGAGAAAGTAAACAAATAATACAGACGATTACATCAAGTTACTGTTGCTAAAAGTTGTTCTATAAGACACTGAATCATGGGGTGTGTGCAGTTTTTCCACACACCGCTTCTGCACGTTTAATTTCTGTTAACTAAATAATAGTACAGGGCAAAACGTCATGTTTTATCAGAGGTTGTATTTACTTCACTTTATGATCTGGTAACGACATGCTATGTAAAACCTTAGAGTATAAAACCTTAGAAGATACTTTTCTTTTACCATCACTCTAGTTTCATCTGAGTCAATTCAATTTTATTTATATAGCACCAAATCACAATAACAGTTGCCTCAAGAAGCTTTATATTGTAAGGAAAAGACCCTATAATATTAGAGAGAAAACAGAGAAACCCCAACAATCAGATAGCCCCCTGTGAGCAAGCACTTTTGTGACAATGGGAAGGAAAAACTCCCTTTTAACAGGAAGAAAAATCTGGCAGAACTAGGCTCAGGGAGGAGCGACCTGTTAGGATGAGGAGAGGAAGACAGGACAAAGACATGGGGTGGAAGAGAGCCTAGATTAATAACAACTAATGATAAAATGCAGAAAGGTATATAAACACATAGTGAGTGAAAAAGGTGAGTGAAATAATAGCCAGTTACTTAAACTCTGCGCTTCTATAAATCACAGTATATTCTCTCAAGTAATCTCTGTCTTTTCTCTGGGGGTGTTTTGCTTTTATTTTCATAGTCAAGCTATCAAAAACATTTTGTTTACTGCAACCATTTCTAATTATAACTAATAATGATGAGAAACATATGAGAATCAATAGCAATATTGTATATTTTCTTCATACTCAGTACTCATTTTCCTATTTCTTATCTTCGTTGATTTTACAAGAAAAATAAATTAAAGAATGAAGGTCAAATTCAGCATCCCACATTGGACTGACCACAGTCCCTTTGCATTCTTCCATTTGAGAGGATGAGTGAATGCTCATTTCCCCTGTATAGACTTCACCCACTTCATCAGTAGTGCTGCTAAGACCATCTGGGACGCTTAAATACCAGAGGCAATTTGCAGAGGTTAAATATCTCATTGGCATGGAACGTGTGCCTCACAATATTTCTGATGAAAGACAACATAATTTTCTGTCAAAAAAAAGATACTTGACTGAAATTATAGGTTTTGGTTAACTGAAAGACTCATGAAAGTACAATCTTGATGATATTACAGTCATGACTAACACTTTCATTCAAATACACAAACCAAGCACAGAAATGGTCAGGAGTTTGTTTGGTTTTTTTGCTTTTTTGAACATCTGAAACAGAAATATAGCAAAGTCCTTTTGCATCACTCCAGCTAGTAAAACAGATCAAAAAGACTGAAAGGTCTACCGATTGTTTCCAGCCTAGGATTTTGTAGTACATCCCATGTATTAAAGCCACATGAGCCTGTGGATATTCTCAAAATGCAACATACATTGAACATAGTTTCCATGAATAAGTATGCATATAATTGCCAATGCATTTAGATGTAACTTACCTGAGTAGTTACTTTCATAACTAGCGGAAAAACGCCTGCAGAGGAATGAGGACAGATTTCCTTATCTTTCACATGCAGCATGGTAATGACTTTGCAACACACACACACACACACGCACACGCCTCTCAGTCCAACTCTGTGCCCCCTGTCTAAATGTCCATCACAGGCTGACACGGCTGCCTTAGGCTAACCCTTATCTCATTCAAAAACAAGGCAGCCTCTATCCAGCTGCATCTAGACTGAAATCACTGTGCAGTGGATGATTTCAGTTACTCAGACAGAAACTGCACACCATTCAATAAAGTAGATGGATGCAGTCTACACTTAATGACTGTAATGAACAAAACTGTGTCAGTAAAAGCGAAACACAAGTCTGCATCTAGCATATCACCTCCACTCACACGGTAGACAGATCAATGATGATTCTGCCTTTATGATGTCTGTTTGCATCTCTAACCATCTGCTTTGCTGCATGCGTGTTACAAACATATTTGGGTGACTATGACTGCACCAACCACACCACCAGGAGTTTGCTGGTCTGAGGAAGTCTGACTCAATTAGTCCCACCATCTGGACAGATGAATATTTCCTGTCTGCTGTGCAGAGCTCTAAAAATACACGTCTACATTCTCGGCGTGAAGCGTTTTTTTTTTTTTCTCCACTCTTTTCAATGGGAGTGTAAACCACTGGCCATTATTAACTGCTTCTCAAGTGACACTTAATTGTGTTGTTAGCAACACTCTTTGTTGTGAAATGTCTGGTGCAGTGCTACAAGTTAAATTATGTATTCCTCGTCCATTCAACAGGAGCGCTTCTACTGTATGCAAATGAAAGGCTGTACACTTAAGCTGCCAAACTGCGTTTCACAGTAATATAATTGGACACGGCTCACATCAGCATCTGACAATGGAACACTGACAGCAATATGAGAATTTAAAAAATTAAATTAAAAAAAAAAACATCACATTTTTGATTGAATCTTTTTCTCCTTCACATTTACAGTACAAACCCTGACAATCAGCTACTGACCATTAAAGCACCCACTGAGGTTTGGGTGCTTCCGTTAAGAGTAAGGACTAACATTTGACTCTGATATTTTCCCATCACACACCTGCATCTAAAAGGTCACAAGCATCATGTCAAGCTGCAATACTTTTTTAAGTGTTAAATGAACACTGTATTTGTTATTTACGGTTAAAAACCTGGCATATAAACAATTCAGAAACATATTGGTACACACTGGAAGTCACATTGGAAGTGGCCCTGAAAAATATATAACCATATATACACTGATTTTAGATTGCCCACTGTGCATATGCAAGTGATTGTAGCAGCACAAAATCATAGGCTTACTGGAAGAAAATACTCCGCCTATATAGCTCACTGTGGCGAGCTTAAAAGTGTTGATTACCTTCAATCTGTCAATCTTTCATTCATGTTCAGGTACATAAGGCCTTGGCTCCAAAGACTGCTCTATTAATTGTTAGATGTGACATGAACAAGACGGCAAATAGTGTAAGAGCAGCCAAGCAAAACCACTCATTTTATAGTTATATAGATTAAATTTAAACTATAACCAAGCTCACGGCCACATTAAGATGACCTACTGGGAAGCACAGTAAGATGAATTGTGCGATGTGTAACCATAGGAGCCAAATTTTATTCTGGCTATGCAAGGTGTGCACGCAACAGAAAATGGGGACACTCTTTGCTTACCTAAATTACGGATGGGGTGAACCATTGACCTGTTCCTGCCTCGCTCCCGGGCAACGTGTTGAACGCGGACGACATACCCAAATCTACTGCTAATTACTGGTTTAAAAAAACGGGGCCAAATTTACTGCGCGAGCGCATAACATCTCGTAAAAAGACACCTAAGTTGCAGTCCATCTCAGCGCAGAGTAGTCCAAAATCCAGTCCGTCCAGTAAACCTTCTCATGGTACCTGTGTGGACTCCTTGATGTGATAAGTCTCCGACTGAGCCGCACTAAACCGGTTGATATGAAGAGTCACCATTATTTTTCCCCTTTTTGCGTTTAAATGGATATGCAGTCACTGCAACAGACGTCCCTCTCCGCGCACCTGTTCCCCGAGTGAATATTGTAACGGTAAAAGGACAGGCTGAGATAATAGTCAGCACAATCTAACCTCCGCTCAGACCGACCTGCATATGTCCCGAGTCTCCTCTCTGATTGGCTCAATGCGACGTCGCTCACGTAATCCCTTTGAAGTAAGGGCTTCACGGGCGTCTGGTAAATGTAGGCGCGTGCATGCTACCACATATAGTGTTTGTTTTTTTTTAAATCATATATTAACATACATTTACCGAAATACGCTTAATTTGATTGTAGCAACTTGAAATTTTATTTTGTTTTAAATTCGTTTTAAAGAAATCTTCTCAGAGAAATATTATCACAGCTGTTTATTTTATCATTGAGATTAACTTGATGACAGTTATTTTCTATGTATACCGTACTTTTCATTTAGCATAGGTTACCTGCAGCAAGAAATACAGTTATAAAAGCAATCAAAAGAAACGCCCAAATGTCTTTGCTCTTTGTGAAATGATCTTTTATTGATATTCTCGGTTTTACCTTTGTCCAGATGCTCTACACTAATCCTGATTCCTCGTGTGGTTTTGTAGTTTTGCCTTTATAAAGGTTAAAGGCAACTATTAGAGCGTTTTCCTGTTTTTGTTTCCCTGTAGGGACAAGGAGAAAGCTGGTTAAGGTGCACTCTAAGGCAGATTACACGCGGTCAGGGTCTAAAGATCAATTCACTGAAAATTTCCAAACGACACAGACACTTGTATACATCACAGCTATTTTGAAGCAGACTTTTGGTGGCTCGTGTTGAACAATGCTGCCATCTGCTGTTATTGATGAGAAACTCGGTTTTGCCAATGGGCAATTAGCCAGATAAAATCTAACCGAAGCATTTAATAAACATTCAGGGAATCATAATAACGCTGATGTACTGTCAACAAGTGCAGCCACAGACTCTAAACTCTCCTTTATTGCTATTTCGTTTAGCTCAGCGACAATAAAGCAGCTGCAATAAATACTGCAATCTGTTTTCTGTGAAACACATCTGACTTCCGTTCATAACTGCAGTGTATGCAGATAAACAGTGGCTTGAGATCAGACCCAAATTATCCACTAGATGTCACTGCACGCCCTCCTTGATTTAGAAAGTAATACAAAATGTTATCATTATTATTAGTAGTAGTAATAGTAGTATTGGGACCTTGAGTAATTAGACGGTTTTGGGCATTATAATGTTTTCCAACAACAGCTGATGTATAGTATAAAGTTTTTCTCAAGTAGAGTGAGCTCTCCTGGCTGGGTAATTGTGAGGGAAATTTAAAGTAAAACTCTGGTGGAAATAACCTGAGTTTTGAAAACTTTATTTCACAAAAATTATTATTGTTTCTGACAGGCCAGATGTGTGAGGCATCAACCTCCTAAAGTGAGGCATGGAAGGCCTGATACATTTTGTATGTGGCAGTGGAGAAAACACTGATTCAGATTATTAAATTTGCCTCAAAGCATTTCAGGTTCCTCATATTGTGGATGTTGGTTCACTGTCATGAACAAAACATTGTTAAAATCATCTGTAACACTTGTGTTCTTCTCATTATCACCGGGAGCCCAAATCAGCCTGCCAGCTAAGGATCCAGTCTGGCCCACTGGAAGGCTTTGGAACATGTGTAGGAAGGTATATATTCTGGACTTTTAACTTATTTTCATAGGTTTTATAGCTTTTCCAAATGATAATTCTCGTTGCCATTCATGCAAAGGAATGAAGTAACAGATAAACAATAACAATTAAAAACACTACAGAAATTTCTCGCTCTTCCGTTTTTTTTATTTGCTTTTCAATTCACAGACAAATTCATAAAGACATTTTCTGTAATTTTACACATGCATTAACTACATCTTGCTACATTTACTATATCATTTACATTAACATGTAAAAATTGAGACGTGCTGTTTTAACTGCAACGTGCATTTGTAAAGCTTATGAAGCTCACGTTGCACTGACAGACGTGTTAATTATATCATATATTGAACAGTGCTGGTCTTCTGTGTGGCTACAGGAACACGAGGCAAGCTGCTCTGGCCTCTCTGACACTTGGTCAGCAAAGACCTGTCAAGGTTTTAAATGAACCACCAACTCATTAAACCATGCATGCATATACACACCAACACACAGATGGCTACAAACACCCAAACATACGTAACAGACAGTACGTAATGTCCTACATACGTGCACATTCGTCGCAAACATGCGGTCCGGTCGTATGGTGGCGCTCTTGCTGTGCCTTCCTGTCACTGGAAAACAGCGACAGTCTGGCTATTTAACGGCGGGGCTGGTGGCTTCATTCCGCTCTGAAACTGGCAGCACACCACATGAAATCCCCAGTAATGCGATGCCAAAGCAGCTTGTTAAACTCCAGAAGAGCGCTGTCTGATCTGAGGGAACTTCTTCAACTCGCCGCATCCTCATCTTCACTTTTCACTTGATGACAATTTCTGCGGGATCGTGCTGAGCGCGTCTTTCCCTCTCCGTCTTCCGCATCTGTGGCACTGAAAGTTTGGTTTTGCGAAAGTAGACATGAATAACACCGGCTTCAACCAAACAGAGAGCGGGCTATTCAACAAGACAGAAGAGGTTTTTTGCTGCAACTTTTCATCCGTGGTGACTGATAATGGCTTTGTGGCAGCCGCTCCGGATGAGAGGAGCCTCTTCATCATGAGGGTGGTCCAGATAGCCGTCATGTGCGTTTTATCCCTCACGGTGGTGTTTGGCATATTTTTCTTAGGCTGCAACCTCCTCATAAAGTCAGAGGGGATGATTAACTTTTTGGTAACGGACAGAAGACCGTCAAAAGAAGCGGAAGCAGTTATTGTTGGAGCCTACTGACTGATAAAGACATATACAGTGATCATACTCTGATCAGATGGCCACAGATCGGAGACAGTGTGATGATCAGCCGCCAAAACCAGGCCCCGTTTTCATAATGGTACTTAGAAAAAGAAACAAGAACTCAGAGGAGCGGTCACCTTGCAAGAGGTAACTGAACTCTGCTGGTGACTGATACTCACGGGGGTGGGTCTACCTTATTTCTGGTGGCCTTAAAAGCTAAGAAAGACTCATTCATCTTCAAGAGGTATAGTGCGTTTTAAGCCTATTGTTGTATTAAGTACTGTAGGCTATTTAATCACGCACTGTTGTCATTTCAGTATAGTTTCCGTGTTTGTCAAGCAGCATCCTTTGTCAAAATAGTGACAAAGTGTTTGTATTTGCTGCTTAGAAATTCCTCCTCGCATCGCAAATGCAATGGGCAAATTACATGAATGTTGTATGCCTCTGCATGCAACATGCACTTCTCTATTTTCTGGTGACAGTTGTTTGCGTGTCTTTGTGGGGGGGGGGCGGTGAAAGCCCGTAACGTTGTGTATTATGTTCATTTGAATAAATTCATTCTGTAATTAAAGGTCTGCTTTTCTGTTATCATCATGTCCTCCGCCACGCCCTCTGCCAAAGTAACTGATCTCAGAAGGTAAAATTACAGCAGGAGAAAGAGCTCTTTGATTCATACTGTGATAATGACATGATGTTAAAATACAACGAAGGTTACAGATCCTGATGAATATATATTGTAAGCTTTATCTATATCTATGAAGAGTTGTATCGTTACAGAAAACCAACAAATAGCTGCTTTTTCTTCTTTTGATTTTTTAAAATTAGATTTGGATTTTACATCTAAATATGAATTATTTTACCCAAAAGAATGCTTTAAAAATGCTCCAGAGTCCAAGAAAAAAAAAAGAAGCCTTCCCGCCTTCCCAAGAGAGCCCTGTCTGGGTCAGATTTTGATCCATGGAGCTTTTTACATCCTTCCTCCTTCTGCCAAAACATCTGTTATGCTCATCCCCTGCTTCACCTGGATTCTACCTCCCCAGGAGCCTTTAAAAATGACTTGCTTTCTCAGTTCCGAGAGGATGAAGCTATCGGACAATACGCTGCTGTCTGATTGCCCACCTGTGCTCCGCTCACAGTTAAATAGAATCAACTTACTTTAAAATGCCCTTCACCCCAGTTACTCCTTCCATCTGTTTTACCCTTTCTGATCCATGCATCTCGTCTGACACGGCCTTACTCGTCTGATGAATGTTTGCCAATGTGGAAACTGTCTCAGGCCACATTTGCTGTTCTCATGCTGGCTGTGAAGAACTCAAGCAAACACTTATTTTACTAATCATGCTGTGGAAAAATAAATAAGTCAGTAATATTTAGAATTTATACTTTTCTAGGTGGAAGACCTACACACCAGTCCAGTAGAGTGGCAATAAATGTTACATTTGTGAAGCTTATGACGTTGAGGGGGGATTGCCTAGATTCTTCAGAGGAGTTTAATGAAAGACCACCAAAAACAACAGCTTGAGAAATTGCAACAACTGAATCAACACCTCTCGGAGTCAGCCTCCACAGGAACCCAGGGCTGAAAATCTTAAATATAGAACTGAGCAGGGTTTATAGGGTTCACATTCAACCTGTACTTGTCTTGCCATCTTCAAATTTCTAATAAGAAATAACTGCAAAAGCACACAATCCTGGGAGGTGATTAATAGCAAGTTAATAGGCTTTTTTACATTTAAAATTCACACCCCATAAATTTATCTCTGAATAATTAAGCCACATTTAGTTTTTCAAACTGAGCAATATATTTTTTCACATTTTCACCTCAGGGGTGACTCTCTGTAGTTAGAGCAACAAATTAACACAGCAAATGATGCAGAGGGAAACATGTCTGTCTCTGTTAATAACAGCATGAAGTGTTATTAATATAAGTAAACAAAACATATAAATACAAAAAATGTTTTGGCTTAACTGAATATGGAATAAAACAACAGTAAGCAGGTATGCAGCAGGTATATTAGTATTTGTATATATGACTCCGAGCGTTTCTCTCTGCTTTTCTGTGATTGCTTCTGTTAGGTAGTGCTGAGAATAGCACTCAAATATTAAATATCCAGCAGAGAACAATCTTCAGTCTGCAGCTGAGCTGTAGTTAGTTTACCCCGCAGTGCTTCATGCACATTTATATAGACTGAAATCTGAAAGAAGCAGGTCTAAAGTTGGAAAGTAAAGTTTAAATACTATAATTTTCTTGGGAAAACATTATTTAGGATTGTAATTTTTATTTACCACTAGAGGCCATCTCAAAGAATATAAACACCTGTCACAGAGATTTAGGAGATACTAACAACAGTTCCACACAAAGCTCATGTTAAAGTCCTCTCGATATATTTAGGCACGCATTGAGAGTTTTACTCTGTGTAAAACAAAATCACCAAGCTAGGGCTTCATAACATGGTTCAGTTTATAACTTGATGTTACCTGGTGTTGTGTTTATCATCATTTATTCACAAAGTGTTTGGGGTTAAAAAAGCAAAACAAAAAAAGTAATTCTTGTTTTGTTAATACACTTGCAGCCTGGTTAGAGTAACTTATATCACCACCGCAACACAGGTAAAAACAGCATTAACTCACTTTATCCAACGTGGACTGTATGTCAGCTTTGTTCAACTGTGACTGCATCTGCAGGGTGTTGATTGTGGGCTAAAAGAGGCTTCGGGTCCTGACTCGCTCTCATATGATTGGCTGGTAAGCAGAGAGTCAGTCGATGAACTGGATAGTGACTAAAAGCTCCAAATAGCAGCAAGGCACCACAGCCACCTCCTCGGCTTACTCCTATTCCCCCACAGCTTTATTCCCATCCAGTTTATTTGAGAAATAATTTGAGAAATAATTCTGTTATGTCTTATGTTTATCTCACTGAATTGTGGTTTTATGACGTTTTCCTCCGCTGTATCTCTAAAGAGTAAAATGTTTCTTTTCAAAACTACTGAGACTCAATTTAATTCTTAATTACGTTCCCATTTTCAAAGAGGTGGCACGCTGAAACAACAGTGAAAATTAAAAAAAAAAAAAAAACATTTTAAAAAGAGAAAAAAAAACATAAGCAAATTTAGCAAATTGTCTAATGTTGAACGTGATCAATTTAATTGTATTAAAAAAATACTGTGTGTCCTCATCTTAAAAGAGTTACGATAGGGGCTTGTTTATATCTACAATCCACTTCTTCTTTGAAAAACCTTGCATAACCATTGCAGGCAAGAGATTTAACACTCAGATATTTATATTACAGATCCTTGCTGCTGCAGCATGTGCACAATCTGGTTTGACATTGTCGTATAGAAATAAGCAAGCCTCATCTGGAGGGCACCATATGACACTCCAAAATCGGTATATATTGCAGTTTACACCCAGAATATGATGTTATTTTATTGCAGTGTTAGATCACAAGATCACAACCTTTCTGTATTGGTTTTCACTCATATTCCTAATTTGCATCATTAATTAGATGACGCATTTTGCATTTTATCTTTGTTGTGTTATTAATTAAATGTGGCGATTTGCCAGTCATTTGGATAGGTCTTTTTAGCATTTACCAAAGCATTCTTGCTTTTTTGGAAACACGGTTGGAAAAAAGCTGAATGCAGACTATGAAATGAAGATATTTTTTCATCAACAGTAAAAAATGTATTCAGTCTAAACCAGCTGGTGCAGATGTCATGAGGTGCCGAAATTCTACGAAAGCAATAGTTGCGGAAGACAAGCTGTGATAAATCCACGAAGACTAGTTCTGAAGACTGATTTCATTACTTCACATCTCAAACAGTAGTTATAGGATGAGTCATGGCTCTGTTGTACTGTTGATTGTTTCACACTGAAGCATCACTGGGATTTAACATCTGAAGAATCCTGCCACTAACACTTTAGTGTAATCCAATGTGTGTGTGCATACATTGCTGACAGAGTATGAGCAAAAGTCTGTTCACTCACAGTCACTCACTGAGGACGACTGACCTCAAATATACAGACAACAAGTAGCCCCTACAACAATTCATTAAATCTGAAGGGCTTAACTTGTGGTTCAACGTTAGATTACTGTCAGGCTGAACAACTCATTCACTTTTTGTTTCTTGAAGTGTAGCTGGTAGTGAGTAATGCAAAATCCCAACTTGGCAGAACATCACAGCTCCATGGAGCATCATTTTCAGTTTGCAGCGCCACTTTACTCTAACTGCTTATTGCAGTTGTGTTCACTCACATCAGGTTCCTGTTTTCTGTGAAAAACCTCTGATTAAGTTACCATTCACACACTACATGCACCGCACTTAATGGCAGAATCAAAAAAGTAAGAGATGAGTCAGTAAACACAATACATTGTATATAGTATGTTATTCTTTTTATCTTATCCTATTCCATTGTTTTTCTTAATTTTTGCTACTGTAACTTTGCACTGTCCTCTTTCTGCTGTGGCACAACAAATTTCCCACGTGTGGGACTAATAAAGTTCATCTTATCGCTTATCTTATCCAGGAGCCAGGACCCCCCACAATAAACACATAATAAGTGTCCAAACTTATTGTAATGTGTTTATTGTAATGAAATTGAGAAATCATTCAATTACGAAAGCTTGCGCCACATATAGCACTACATACTGTAGGTCTCACAAGTGTAGTGCTTAGCTTAGGCACAGTGCTGGAATTAACGGTATTGCTAATTATCAAAAATAATTTTGATGTTTCTGTATGGGAATTACAGCTATTAACTTGCACTCTTGAACAGAAAATGTACTTTTAGTGGCTAAATTCTTTGATTAATTACATAGAAATCCTGTGTGCCTGCTTAAATTTGGGTGTAAAAATTCAGTTTGGATTTTTGTGTAATATTTAGCAATAGAATTTACAGTTTTAAACAAGTTTTTGACAGATTTCTAAAACATTTGCTTTTTTATGACAGGTTGTTAAGCACTCTAACTTGGACAAACAATAACTGACTGACATGATTAGTATATAATGACTATAAATGCTACTAGAATATTTATTAATGAACCATCAGGAATACATGAAAGACACCCTAACGCTCATGTTGGTGTGAAAAACAAAGCAAACACAAACCCAAAAGCTCAGACACTGCATATGCTAAGAAGATAGAAAATCTCATTAAGTTTGGCCAGCAGACGCCATGTTTCTAGAATGTGTCTTCCAGCTGTTATCATGGCTGGATCAAGGAGGAGATAATACGGGGCTAGAGAAACTGCATCCATGCATGCTAGCCTACAATTTAATAAGTATTATCATCTCTCAGTCTACTTACATAAAACTTGATGTACCCACATTTGTTATCCACGCTGGACAGCGTGACCTGCAATAAAATTATAAAACTTCTGAAATCTGACAGTCAGTTGGTGCCTTAAAAAGTAGGTTAATATGAGTTTAAGGATAGAATTGGGATAAAGGTGTGTGTGTGTGTGTGTGTGTGTGT
>VURO01003803.1:36039-51039 GCA_015108175.1 Pelvicachromis taeniatus | reverse complement strand
CGAGAAATGAAATTAATAGTTTAACTTAATTTTCCAGTGGCTTTCTGGTAGTTGCTTTCTTCCAAACTGGAGACATCACAGAGTCCTAGAGTTGTGTAAAATAGGAAAAGTGGTTCCGCTGATGTATTGGTCTCCCTGCTGGGTGACACGTGGGTTTAAAAAAGTCACAGTCACTCTCTCACAACCTGAGAAAACAATTGAGTCTGTGGGCCTGACTGTCACTCTCATCTCCTCTCTCCTCCTGCCTCTGTGTGGGACTCTAAAAGTCACTGAGGACAGCTGGCTGGCTGGATGACAGTGGATGTATATCTGCATACGTGTGTGAAGGTATCTGAGTTTGTGTGTGTGTGCATGTCTTCCTTTGTGTGTGAGATCCTAAGAGGTCAGAGTTCAAGCTGTGGTTCACAGACAGCCACGTTGTTCCCCTCCCAACAGGAAGCAGGGCACTGTCCATATGCTGTCTTCACTCACACAGACACATGTAGATTCACACACTTGGAAAAAAAACACAGAAATTGGTACAGTCACACGTTCCAGTAGGTACATACATGAGCTCCTGCAAGTATGCAGACACATGCAGGACTCACATCATACAATGCACGTTCAGGTCACCCAGTGTAAACACAGTTTTTCCAGCACAAACACACACTTTGTGTCTGTCTTTGTGAGGCAGACCATCTCACCTCTAACATCTAATAACAGAATAATGCTAAAAATGACAATGAAAGTATTAACATAAAAAAAACACCTAAGACCAAGTCCAATTAGCAGATCATCTACTAACTGGAAGGTTGGTAGTTTGATTCCTGGCCTCTCCAGTTTGCTAGAAAAAGTGCTTGTGTGATTGGGTGAATGAGGCATGCTGTATAAAGCACTTTGAGTGCTCTGGGAGAGAAGAAACACGCTATTCAAGAATCAGTCCATTTACCATTTAAATGAGCCTACATCTTGGTAGTTGTCTGATACACACTATTGTACAGGTCACATGTATTCAAAACAAATCAAACTAAAGTATGGACTCACTGCATTCACTCGCAATAATTCAACTTAATGCTGATTTCTGAAGAATTGGTTTGTTTTCTTTTTTAGGACATTAAGTTGACCAAAGAACTATACCAAAGACAGACTGGAAATAGCCAAAGAGGGTGAGTGGCAGCCAGGTGCCCTGATTTAGCCCTAACTGTAAGCTTTATGTAAAATGTAATGTTTTTAGCACAATCTCAAATAAAAAAATATTTGTCTCCCAAATCCAAACTGAGAGCTAGTTCCACAGAAAGCTGAAGGCTCTGCCTCCAATTCTTCTTTTAGCCTGCAGTCTGAGAGTGAAGTGTCGAAAGCTTTATTATGAAGTGCTAACAAAAAAAAGCCAGAAAGAGTAAAAATAGTCCCCGAATGATCAAAAATGAAATGTATGATGGTTAAAAAAACAAAGATCCTGGAACAAGTCAGCATTTAGCACTTTTATTCTAGTTTTATCTCTACACTGCTGTGTTACCTGCTGTGATTAAACTTTGCACTAGCTTAGTTTTCTGATAAGACAATGAGAAAAACAAAATATTTGTGACATTAACTCAATGATTTTTTTTTTTTTTTGAAGTGTGAAGTGAGAACAGCAGTCAAAACGCAAGATGTTATACTTAGTTTTCAGACAAAGAGAGGGCAGTAGTTTCTTTCTGCAGATGGACAGAAGCAGCGTGTTGATTTATGGCATCTTCAGACAGCTGCTACTTAGATGCAATGTGAGTGACAAAACAGTTTAGGACATGGGTGTGAAATCTTGAGACTGCTGTTAATTTAGGACACTTTCCTCCTCGACCTCCTATCTCTATTTTGTCTCAAATACAAACACTTTCACTTTTTAAAACATACTCTCTCACACTCATTTGATTCCATGTTGATTAGATTATAATCTTGCTGTATTGCTTTATTCTCTCTCTTTGCCTTCAGACAGTAGACAATTCAGACACTTGAGGCATTAAACTCTGTGTGGAGCCAGATGCATGCAGCTGTGTCCTCGTATTGTTTAAAATATTACTTGCAAGATGCAAAAGATGGCCTAGAGGTAATGACTGCAAGGCCATCCTTGCTGTAGATAACTCTATTTTTGTGCTGTGCTTTGCCTGGATGGAGCCGATTGGAGGGTTATAACCTGCATGAGCTACACCTATAGACTCTCCCTCTTCCCTGCAGTCTGTCAGTGACTCTCTGACCAGCTCTGTTAATGTATGCACGTTGTGTTTCTTCATATATACACATGAGCTGCTCATGTTGTCTCTCACCCTATTTGAGCATGGCTCTGGGAACATGTACAGAGTAGAAGGGCAGGGTTTGATTTTGAATCTACTGCCACAAACTTTGTTTCCATATAAACCTGTGAGGAAGTCCTGAACAGAGAACTAGAAGATGCAAAAACGTGTTAATCTTCATTCTGTCACTGTTACCTGTTGCAGGAACAGTTCTTCCCTGGTGCCTTTTATAGTACCAGTCTGCATTTCAACAGGTATGAAAATTGATTATATTTGGAGTCATTTCTGTAGTAAGGAAATCATGGTGAAGGGAGCTGCATCTACCAAGCATTGATGAATTTCTTACAGAAGCCACTGACATTGGTGCTTCCAACTTTGGACCCAGTAGATTTGTAATGCAGGTGCTGGCGTCAGAATATTTTGCACCAAGTGAGAAAGTTGGTGCAATTTCCTTCTTTTTTGTCCACATCGGATCAGTTCATCATCGGTCATCTACAAGATATCTCAGATTCATGAAATCAATAGTAAAAACTATAAACCTACAGCTTTTAATACAATGGTATTAAAAGCTGTAGGTTTTCCATAATCAATAGCTAGGTTAGATAAGACCTGAAAATGTGGAATAAAAACTAACCAGCAAGCCAGCAATGATGTCCACAATGGAGGCAAGATTTCAAAGTTCATGACCCCAAATCAGAGGAACCACCATGAGATGGAAAACAGCCGATAAGTCTTAAACAGAAAAACCAGCCAGCAGTTCAGAAACTGCACCAGTACCAGTGGGATTTGGAATAACAGCTCAATAAACTGATGAAGAACAGCTTACGAAACAGCACATCTTCATACATTGTCAAACACAGACATGTATGAATGGAACTGGTGTAAATGTTCAGGGTTAAGGGTGAAGAGGTGAAATACCTTTGGCAGGTCATACCAATGGCCTGAACTTAATCTGAATTCCACCTGCTGAAGATCGGCCTAAAGGCAGAGACCCCACAGCATGCAGGAGCTGTGTGTGGCTGCGGTGAAGCCTGTGAGATCATCTGTGGGGACGATACAGAGCATGGTGATGTTTGTGGGTCGGAGAGTTTAAGCAGTGCACGCCTGCAAAGGATGATTTTTGTTATTTTTTAACTTTTAATGGGGATGTTTTTTCACCGTACTGATACAAACATACTGAGACTTTTACTTAAGAGCAATCAAAGTCTGTAGAGTCTGGGCTGTATGTACGAGCAGCTCTTGTAGAAATTACTGGACATATGACTGACTTTACCCCACTGCTGTTACAATAAATGCATGTAAACATAAAACGATTTTTTTAAAACAAGACATTACTTATATGAAGTCTGATTCCTGCATGAATGTCTTCTGTTTGGTAAAAATCAAGTTACAACGTGTTGGGTCTTCATCATTCCTGCTGCTGGTCTCATTAGCAAAGTAAAACGGAGTAGTTCTCACACCTCTCCATTTGGACCGGTCATTTCTCAAAGAGACAGACACACACGTTCAAAGAATGCTCAAAACAAATGTTGACTGTTTACACTCAACCTGTTGTTGTTTATGCACTTTCTTTCAGGTCCGCTTGTTGTTTTTGGGGCTGTAAATCAGACAACAGCAACACCAATCACAGCTTCTGCCTGCAGCAACACTGCTAATTCTATTAACCGTTAGAATCTAACCTTCCACTGATCACATTAACTGTTTCATTAACTGTTGCCTTTGATTATATCACAATAATTATCCTAATTAATATTCAAGACTTGGACACTTTCATCCTTTCCCATTGGTTGATAGTCACCAAATTAAATCGTGTTGTATTTTTCTATAATGACAATTATCAAACCCATCTGTTTAACGTGTTACGGTGTGAAGGTAAAAAGAAAATTAAGTGCTGTGATTGAGGAACAAATTAATTTTCTGTTAATGTGAAAACTGTCAGAAAAACATGTAGTGCTTAAACACAACAAATAACCCCACTTATGCATTAAATTACAGGGAGATACTGCCCCCTACTGATTAGAAAGTATTGTTCTTTTTTGCAAAGGGTGGGGAGCTGGTTAGCAGAATATTAATTATGTGACACTTTTTAGAAACTTCTGAATGAGAATACTATTAACAATACCCAAGGTGGCATATTCACATTATGACACAGTTTGGGGGAAAACAATCATGATTTAAAATTTTTATTTGCCATTTGCACACAGGACCAACAGTCCTGCACATAGGAATTCTTGTGCAAAGCTCTCCTGGTCAAATTACATTTTGAAAGGTAAAAAACAAAGCAATTAAAAAGAAAATAGAAATAAAGCAAAGAATGGCGCAATCTAATAGTATTTAATATATAATAAAACACTGTACAGAGAGAGTGGTAATACAAGTATTCACTTGGGAAAGTCTAATTACCATCCTGAGTATTGCACACATAATATTGCACATTTCCACAAATCTGTTTCAGTACTATGTTTATTGGACATTAATCAGTGATTTATCAGATTGTAGATTCAAAATTAGGTAAGGTAGTGCTGTGTTATTTTAAGTGTTCAGTGTTTGCCATCAGTCTGATGTAGCTTGTTGGGTGTTGTGTCGAATATTCAGTGTTTGTGTTTTGCCATCAGTCTGACAGTTGCAGTGAAGCAGCTGTTGAAAAACCTTGTTCTGTGTGTGATGATGCTGTCCGCTCTGTTGTGTCTGATTGTACGTACAGTTTTTGTATCTGAGCAGAGGGTGAGCTGGATGATGTCGGTCCCTAATAATTCCCTCTGCTCTTTTTTGGCATCGTTGTGCGTACAGAGAGGCCATAGAAGGAAGTTTTGTTCCTATGATCCTCTCTGCCGTCTTTATGAGTCTTTGCACAGCCTTCCTCTCTGCCTGTGTGGTGTTCCCATACCAGACAGTGATGCCTGCAGTGAGGATGCTCTCTATCAGTCCTCTGTAAGCCTGGGTGAGAGGGCGATGGTTCATGCCGGTTCTTCCTGAAATCCAGTATTACTTCCTTGGTCTTGTCCGTATTGAGGATGAGGTTGTTTTCCTCTCCGTAGAGAAGAACATTGTCTACCACAGTCCTATATGGTGCAGGGCTATTGCTGTTGCATCATCCACTGATTGATTGGGGCAGTATGCAAACTGGAGGGGGTCTATAGTGTCCGGGACTATGTGGTTGATGTGTATGAGAACCATTTTTGTCTAGACACTTCATAACGACTGGTGTGAGTGTCACTGGCCTGAAGTCATTCAGGGCGCATGTGTCTGGTCTTTTGGGAACTGGTATAATGATAGAGGATTTAAAAATATGTGGGACTACTGCCTGGGATAGTGACAGGTTGAAGATATCAGTGTACACACGAGCTAGTTGTTCCCCACAGGCCCTTAAAACTCTGGGAGGAACTCCATCGGGTCCCACAGCCTTGTAGGGGTTCGCTTTTTCAGAGCTTTCAGGACCTGTGTGTGTGTCACCTGGAAGACAGTGTCCGTGTGGTCATAGGGGGGCTTTGAGGGTGTGTGTGTGTTCAGCCTGTCAAACCTGGCGTAGAAGGTATTAAGGGTGTCTGGAAGGGTGTTGTCTCGGGGGTCTGTGGTTGTTGTGGTTCCCCTGTAGATTGCGACACCTTGAATTCCCTGCCACGTGCTGTGCGAGTTGTTGTTGAAGTAGTAGCCTTCAAGTTTTACTGAGTGGGCCCTTTTTGCTACTCTGATGGACTTCTGCAGTTTGTAGCAGACTCTCTTATACTCCTCCTGATCTCCTGCCTTGAAGGCCTCTCTCCTCTCCTGATTTTCTGTTTAAAATCTCCAATAAACCAGGGTTTTTGGTTGGGGAACCTGTGCACAGTCCTGGGAGGGGCACAGACAGACATTCACCAGTTTATGTAGTCGCTCACAATCATCTCTAAAAACTCCTCAAAGCACTTCTGGCAGCATAACCTACTCCTCTGTTTCAGTAAATACAATACTTAAAGTGTTTTAACTTTAAGTAACACTGCAGTACACACTTGCAGTGTGTACTGCAGTAAAACTGGTGAAAACTGCAAGTTTTCTGCAGACTGCAGAGTTGAAGATTCACTTCAACTCAGTTTTATTTATATAGGGCCAAATCACAACAACAGGTAAAGACGCCACAATAAACCAACACGGAGATAAAATATACGTTTATCTCAAGAAAAAAATGTAGAAATGTTGACATCCATAAATTATTGTGCACAGGCCTAGAAGAATATCTCAAATGTGTTAGCATCAATGACACAAACAATTTTGAGTTTCTTACTGTTGGTAATTTGCTCTGAAAAACACAGTCTTAATGTACTGCTTAATCATGCAGCAAAGAGTTATTATGTGAAGAAAAAAAAACAAGAAGCAGCTTTTACTCTGTAACCAAATATTTATTCTTAAACAAGACCAATAATTTTTATCCTGTGCTTCCCAACACCAAAGCGGGTAACAAATATTTTTATTGCTGGTGAGTATATTACTTTCTCAAAACAGTGTTTTAATCTAAAATATGTGAACAATATGACAAATGTCTTATGCAAGACAAAAGGTTATTCAGTTTTCTATTATACTGTAAAGAGAAATACATTAAATAATCACACGTAAGAAGTTAAGACCAGCATATTTGTCATTTCTACTTAAGCAAATACTGAATCCCTGACATTAACATGCAGACAGCGCCATCTGCTGGACAGTCTTACTCTTAATCAAATGATAAACCTGATAAAAGAAAATTGCAAATTAGTAAAATGACAAAAAAAACCCACCTAAAGATGCATTTGATGAAAGAAAAAAATGTGTATGTATGACTATTGGACAACCAGGGGGGAAAAAATATGGATTTTTCAATAATATTTGCCTGAAAGGCAAAAAAATTACAATGATATTCGTCTCTCCTTCTGGGAGAAGAGAGAAGATATTTGGGTTGTATTAATGAAGGAAATACAATTTAGAAATCTACATTTTGTGAATAAGGAAGAAACTGAAAGTAGCTTTACTATTTTTTTTTCTTTTCACTTTTTTTTAGCTTCTGCAGGACAGCATGGCAGTAAAACTTTGAGAACTGCTGCCATACGATAACTTTGAATATTAACTCAAATGTTATTAAACAAACTCAATTGCATATATGAGCTTTATTATTTACACTACACTTTTGTGGGAAAAAGGTGACAAAGTCTGCATCTTCTCAGGGATGCAGTATCTTTTTAAGGACGCTTAAAAAGGATGCTTTTTTTCATGTTTTCACAATATTTCCATTTATTTATGACCACTGGTGACCAAAATGAATTGGCAAACACAAAATATCTTTTTGGGGGGCATTTTAAAACTATATACACACACACTGCGCATCATTAATTTCAACAATATTCTTTTCAGACACAGTAAAGATTGTTGCCCACATTAATTAGTACTTCAGACTTTAAACAAATATGAGTTCAGTTCATTGAGCAGCTGCACTGCAGACCAGTACCGCCCTTATGGCTTCCTGTAGTTTCTTTACTGACTCCATCACCAGTTGGAAACTTTCGTGGAAGTTGCCGTTACCTTCCCTCAACCAGGCTTCCTGGAGCTCACTGACCCACGTCAGGATCTCATCCAGCTGTTTCTGCACCTCCCTCTGCTCCTCTAGTTCAGCTAGCAGGGCCTGTCTGGCACAAACCTCTGCTTCATAGGCTCTCTGGAGGTTCACCAGGGATGACTCCAGCTTCAGTACCTCCTGGACAATGAAAGAAAACATTCAGTGCACAGGAAGAAACATGAGTTTTAATCCTGCTTTGGACAATCAAGATGAATGCAATGTTAAATTAAGTTATAGCAAGTTTAATACGATTAAAATTTACTCAGGATCTTGAAATTTCAGAGATTCATAACTCAGTGTCCACTTAGTAAACCTTCCTGATTTTCCTGCCTCTTCTGTTTTTCCACAAATGTCTGGGTTTTCGTTTTATTGGTGTTAAGTTGCTTTTTTAAACACTTTGTTTCAGTGAACTATAACAACTCTGCTGATTGATCCCCTAGAGACGTTACACAAACTGTTCGACATAATGGACAACACATTGCACGCCCTACATGACCCTGTAATCAAACAGCAGAATGTTTTCAGCAGAAAAATTCTTCTACTCTGTTGTATAAAAGACCAATACAGAAAATCTTCCATATTTACTGCAATTAAACACATATAGTTAGGTCCATAGGTTCTATGCACTTTTATAATTTTGCCCTTCTACATTACTACTATCAAATGCAGAACTGCAAAACTGATATAACAGAACTTCAGAGTTTCTTAATTCTCCAGTGGCCAGGTCAGTCACCTGATCTCAACATAAGAGAGCATGCTTTTCAATAAAACAAGCAAGAAATTAATATGGCTGCAGTAAAAGTATAGAAGAACATTTTAAATTTGTTGGTTTGCCCAGTTATAGCTACACCTATCAAGTCAAAACTACAAAATACGTTTCATTGTACCTAACTTTAAAGCTTCCCCTCTGTGCAGAGAGAGGGGAGGACTAATCTGAGTGGTGAAAGGCCCTATATAAACAAACATGCGTTGCCCAGGTTAACACCCTGATGTTTAGCCTGAGGTTTTCCGACTTAAATAGAGATTAAAGGAATGAACATGTGCCAGGGTTATGGTTTTAACATTATCTTAGACATCCAGAGCCCTAAAGAATATTGAACTCCATTGGCCTCCCCACCCACCTGCATGTCTTGGGGGTAGTTTTTGTGCGACTGGTCCTCAGCGAGCAGGACGTTTGGCGGTACGGAGAAGCAGTGGCTAACCAGCAGCCCCTCCATCCGCTTCGACAGCTGCTTGAACCGCTCTTCGAGGAACTGCTGCAGCTTTCGGCTGCACTCTCTGGCCCGGGACCGAAGCATGTCGTCGGTCCCGTCCGGTTCCCCTTTACTCAACTGCCGCACGCAAACCTTCTCCACGACGGGCAAAATTTCGTACAAACAGTCTAGAAAAGCACTGTGGACCCGGATCATGCAGGTCTGCGGAGTGAAACCGAAAAACTGCGTCTCGTACAGTTTTAGCTGAGCCGGAAAGAGACTGTCCGCCTCTGAGACGTCCTCTTCGTGGATATCCATGGCCTCTGCTTCCCGGGTTTCCCGCGCCATGTTCAATCGCTAAGCGTCCTTCTTCTTCCTGATCTTAGTTGACAAGTTTTGGGGCAGCAAACGCAGAAATGGATCATTAGCGCCACCAATCGGTAGAAGGTATTAATGAGAAATAAGACATTCTTTAAAATTGTAATTTATTTTTAATTTATTTTTATTAAAGATTTATTCTCATTAATGTTATTATTTTATTTCTCTCTAATATTGATTTAAATTACATCTATTGGGCTTCTTATTTAAGTTTCATACATTATTTGAAATATAAAATAAAATACAAACACTTCACTAACAGCCAAATATATATTTACTGTAGTATCAGTGTGCAGTCTTTAAGTGATAATGTATGAACCTTGCTTGCAGCTCCAAACTACATTTTTTAATGCTTTGTATCTTGTTCTATTTAATCTGAACAAGCCCCTAAAAAAGTCAGTGACCACTCTCGGCCTATATCTTGGTTTTTATTACCACTATTCATTTTAAAGCTCAGTTTTTAAAACCTTAAGATGTAACTACAGCCCAGCCCATGCAGCAGTATATTAATGACGTATTGTGGATGGATTATCTCAGTTGTTTTCCTGACTGGAGTTTGATCCATTTACAGCATCCTGCCATGCAGTTGCATTTGTTCCCCAACTATTGGGAAACCTCATGTTAATTTTCATTGAGTGGAAAAAAGTTAAAGTTCATCCTCCAGCTTCACTGTGTTTACGTTATGCTCACCATATGTAGCTTGCCACCCATAGCACATCATTATATTCCAGCTAGTCCAACTTCAGTAAACCTACAAACGTCACTGCTGTTTAGTTTTCTGTCTTCCTTTATGTCGGAAGCAATAGCAGAGATGTACGTTTTATTTTTTCAGAAATCTCTCAGTCAGAACATGGTATATTATGTTTATTTGGAAACTAGCAAGCTAACTCCCTTCTAACTTCAAACTTAAACTTCATAAATTCTGTTTTCGTGGACGTCTGGATGGTAAACTCAATTGTTACACCTGGTAAAGCAGACACACTGATCATTTTATTAAAGATGAAAGAATTTCGACAGTTTGTAACTCTCAGTGATGCCGCAGTGTTCCTTTGACTTTGTGACCTGAAGCGGAGTTTGGAGCCGCAAGGGCTAATATGCATTAATCCCTCCTAATGCTGACATTGACAAAATGCTGTTTAACTTCATGTGAAGAAGTAAGACTCCTATTCTCATGAATGCATATGATAAAGGTGATCTCAACTTTCAGGGGTTTAGCACTTTAAACAATACATTTAAGATTAACTAGGTAAAATGTTTTTTTTTAAATATCCCAACTCCATTTGAAATGTTATTTCCCTCCATGTGATATCTAAACTAGGAGGTTTAAACCTTTTCTTAATATGCAATTATGACATTGATAAAGTCCCAATTAAGATATCTGATTTTCATTGCCAGGCCTTTTTGTCATGGACTCTTGCCCATGAACATAATTTCTCTCCCCACAGGTATCTTATATGGAACAATAAGGACATTTTATACAGACACAAATCCCTCTTTATGGAATACTGGTTTCTTTATAATATTGCACATATGGCTTAGTTATTTAATGAAGCTGGTAAACTCCTCTCATACGGAGGGTTTCTATCAAAATTTGACCTTAGGAGCCATATCATCAGGAATCTGTATGCTGTTCTGGTCACGTCACAATCCAAACCCTCAACAGTTGTCTTTATTATTATCATTGCCTATGGCTGCAAGCAAAATATGCTTCTCTAACAGTTCCAGAAATAACAATAAATCAATCAGTTTTATTTCAACTGGAAATTGTAGGTACTCCTCATATCATTTCATATAGAGGAAAGTTTGTTGACAACATAAAATGGAAAAAGGTCTGGCTCCTTCCAAACCGATATTTGATATCAAATAAAGTTAAAGAAATGTAATTTAAATTAATTCATAACATCTATCCGTCTATATCCAGAAATGCTTCAAAAATAATATTGATGTCAGCTGCAGCTTTTCTTATGATCAAGCTAAAACATCTGTCTATCTGTTTTGGCTGTAGCCTATTGTTCAGTCCTTCTGGTGTCCAATTTGTAATTTGATTTCAAAACAAATTGTTGAAGATTTTCTTTTATTTTGTAAGAATGTTCTGTTTGGCCTCACAGAAAACTGTACAGATCTAATTTCAAGCAATTTCAACATTCATTAGTATCACCAAAAATGGCAATTCTTTGTGGCCAATACTTCATATACTTCTCTGTTTATTGTTTTTGTTCAATATCACCTGCTAACATTACTTATTGGGATGTGTACAAGATCTTTGTTCTGTAATTTTCTGCATTTGAAATAAAGTAAACACACACAGAAAGCTAAGCGACAAGTACTGATTAAAAACATCCCTCCTCATGCTAGCTGTGTTAAAAAATGTGTATAAATAATAATAATAATAATAATAATAATAAATAATTTATTTTTAATTCTAATTCTTGTTCTTATACCAGTTAGCTAAGATATCATTTTTAAACTCATATGTAATTTTAAACTTTAGTAAATAACTCTGCTGATTCAAACTTAAAAAAAAAAACAAAACAAGATTTTCTGTTCGACGTTGATTAAACAATGCGCATGACCAAAGCGTGTGACGTGGCTCTCTGACACGCCCTCCTTGTTCGAGCGAAAGGGGCATGCGCGCGCATTCACTTCCTTCGCGGCTCGTGCTTCTCTCTTCTTCTGTGTGTGTGTTGATAGCGGCTTTTGCTTCCACACGTGCAATCATTCCTATGTGAATCTCTTTTTGTTTGGAGCCGCTTCTAAACTCTTCCTGCGCCGTCACAACAGGTAAATCAGACGTCGGTGTTGGGCGTTTGATGTTCCTCACAGCTGCGCAGCCGCTCGCGCGGGGGCAGAGGTTACCGCTGGAAGTTTAGCCGGGTTTAGCATTGTGGTGTTAGCTAGCCGCTGCGCCCACTTTTTGTTGTGGTGTTGCTAACGTTAGCCAGCTAGCACCCGCAGCTACTAGGGGCAGGGTAATGTAAAATGTAACGTGAACCTAAAATATGTGACGCTTCTTTCTCCTGTTGTCTTCCCTCCAGGTGTAAAGCCATAGAAACGGACCACCATGGGGGCATATCTGTCGCAGCCTAGCACCACCAAGACCTCTTCAGATGGCGGCAACAGCAACATGAGCTACGGTTTCTCTGCCATGCAGGGGTGGCGGGTCTCCATGGAGGTGAGACGGAAAATGAATAAGCACATCAGAGACAGTCGGCGCTGTGTTTGCCAAATGAAACGAAGCGAAAACATTTTACTGGGTTATAAATGTGGGACGCAAGACATTTCTGTTTTATATGTATGTTTGCTTGCGCGGAGCTCAAAAAGCCTCTAAAAGCAGTTGCTGAACATCAGCTGCGGTGGTGATGGAAATTCACAGCAGCATTTAATGACGGTGGTAATGACCAACTTACTTGGCTCTCATTTCAGATCATAAATTTAGACGGCATTCAGCTAATTTTATGACATCTTTAAAAAAAAAAATCAATCAAGAAAGAAAATAATCAGTGGGGTTATTTAAGTATTTTTTTCTTCAGGGACAACATCACTGCTTTGTTTTCGTTTTCAGCCATGTGACTTTTGCTTACATCCACAGTAATCTAGCATTTCAGGGCCAGGAACTGGTGACCTAGTTCAGTTTTAAAACTTTTAGACTGTGTTTATTCTAAATGGGAAATGCACACATTTTACATACTCTCTTCCCTATTGTGTTGTCCAAATTAAGCTTAAAAATATTTATCTCCACTCCACTTTGATTGCCCACAAATCCCATCTCAGCTTGATGTGGATCATGTGGTTCTGTTGGCGTCATCTCTAGGAATGAGGAATAACTCAATTGAGTCTGACGCCATGGTTTGTAGGCAGAAATGGGTGGAGTGCCTACTCTGAGTCAGAGACTATTTCCTGCCCCAGGTGGAGGAGTTTAAGTATCTCAGAATTTAGTTCACAAGTAAGGGGGGATGTGACCAGGTGATCAACAGACGTACTGGGGCAGTGGCTGCAGTGGTGCAAACACCATGCCATTAGAAGTAAAGACCTGAGTGTAAAAGTGAAACTGTTGATTTATTGTTTGATCTGTATATGGAACCATATGTTCCATATGGAACATATTGACCAGGTCCTGGATAAGCAGAAGAAGATAGATTGATAGATTTTATCTTATGTACCTTTTGATGATTTTATTCTAGTTGGGACTTTCTATGGCACTGTTACTATATTTGCTTTTCAACAACTCTGTCCACTCACTTTACTTTCTGTAACCATTTTACCCCATTATCAGCACATGCAAATAAATCTTTATTGCTTCATGGAAGATGAAAATGCTCCTTGGGCTAAGGCTGTTCTTATTTTTAAGTTGTTGGGTTTTTGTTTTTTGTCTTCTTTTTGTTTTTTGTTTTTTTTAGAAAACATGGACTTTATTGCTTAACAAATATAAAATACATTGATCTCACCTAAATTTCATGTTTGCTGTGATTCTCTCTCTGTCACAGGATGCTCACAACAGTATCCCAGACTTTGATGAGGAGACTGCCATGTTTGCCGTTTATGATGGACACGGAGGTAACACGCTGATTTAACAGTTTTCTTTGTTTGTTTGCACATCAGAGTTCTATCTGTACTCACTTCAAATTCATTTATATTGCTTTCTTTTCCGTTTTAGGTGAAGAGGTAGCTCTGTACTGTTCAAAGTACCTTCCTGACATCATCAAGGAGCAGAAAGCCTACAAAGATGGCAAACTTCAAAAGGTGAGATGCATCAACAAACTTTTGCAGGACATAAATGTCTGCAAAATGTCTTACCATACCATTTACCATAGGTATGGTAAATGGTATAGCGCTTTTCTTAGTCCCTAAGGACACACTGACAGTGTGCCCCAGGCAACAACTGGGCCCTCTGACCATCACCAGTAGGCAAACATGGGGTTAGTATCTTGTAGACTGGAGGAGCCTGGGATCAAACCACCGACCTTCAGGTGAGGAGGTGACCCGCTCTACCACCTGAGCTACAGCCACCCGTACATTGTGAAAACACAGTTAACTGTGTAACTTCTCCTTTATGGCAATCTGAAAGCCATATTAGAAACAGTGTATTATTAGGGCATGGTTGCCTCTTCTCTGCTCTACAGTACCAACATGTTTGCATGTTGTTTTTCAGGCACTGGAGGATGCCTTCTTGGCCATCGATGGGAGGATAACCACAGAGGAAGTCATCAAAGAGCTTGTCCAGATCTCTGGACGGCCCACTGAGGAGCCACCCGCTGAAAAGGTGGCAGAGGAGGACGATTGTGAGTACACCACTCCTTGTGACATTTCATGTGGATTGTAGTTTCAGTGAACACATAATAAAAGCTCATCCTTGTTGAATGATAATGTAGGATTGGGAGTATATGACATAAATTACAATATAATAAACCAGGAACAATGTTATTGTCACCATAGACACATTTTGGCCAAGCCTGAAGTTACACAGCAGAAAAATTGACTCCAGTCCCAATGTCTACATTCACACTTTGAGGTGTGCTCCTGCTGAGTGTATAAGGGCTTACAGCTGTCACACAGTCACAGCTTCACACTGTAATTAATCTTTGAGTCTTTTTTTTTTTTTTTTTTTTTTTTTTTTTTTTTTTTG